>RJWT010005458.1:0-30950 GCA_004365215.1 Cuniculus paca | reverse complement strand
GGCAAACATCTGCCTAGGCTTCCAGACAGGAGAGGAAGGCTAAAGCTCCCCAAGAGGTGCTTTTGAGTTTTTTTCTGCAGCTGCTCTAAATGTCTTGGAGTCAAACCAGCTGCATCAGGTACCCCATGGCCACTCTGGGAGATATTTTCTTCAGCTGCAGAAAGCTTTGATCACAGACTCTGCAGCGATCTGCACAGTCAGTGGGGTCCTAAGAGGGGGCAATGGGAGATTAAGAAACAACTAGACACCTGTTAAAAGGAAAGCTGGAACCGGTTGGGCTTGACCTCTCAGATGGAGAGGCAGTGACCACTTAGCACAGTCTATATCTTTATTTATACACAGTGAAAAGGAGGGAAGCATGAGAAGGGGTCAAAAGTCTAAGATCTCAGTGTTTTGTTGAGAACTCTGCAAGTGGAACATTTTTAGAGTTATCTATGTTGTAGTTAACAGGGAGGAACATCAAGGCCAGACACCTGTTGTGCTGGCCTTGCTCTGGTCTCAAGGAGTTTGCCAACCTCCAGCTTAGCCGCCGCTCAGCCATTCCCCCGACTCTCCCATGTGACTCCATGTGCAGCAATTCTGGATGATTCCACTTCTCAGCACTCCTTCGTCACTGAGGACTCCTAGGGACCCCGTGCTTACTGATGACCAAATGGAATATCTGACACCGAACATGAGCCAACCCGCCTTTTTTCCTTTCGAAGCAACCTCCCATACCCTTCATGCTTCAACCTGTGTGCTGTTCCCCCTCGTGCTGCATGGCATATTTGTGTCCATTTGTTGTTTCTCTCTTAAGTAGAGCATGCTGAGCTGGTACACCAAGAGCTGGTAACAATAAAGGTCACTGATGCTAAAAGTGACCAGTGGCTACGGGTGATAACACTGAAAGTGGGTACCAGCAGAAAACAATCAGAAGTGATGGAAAATTGCTGGACCTGCCATGTCTCGTGGCAGGAAGAGTTCCTGATGTCTGTTGGTATCTGCTTGCTCTGAGTGCCAAGAAAAGCCACTAACACAAACAGAGCTGATAACAGCTAGCATTGAAAACCTAGGGCTGTAAACACTAAACAGCCTACACAGGATACCAGGAAGTTCTAGGAGCTCTGGAATACAGGGAGTTTCAATTAGACTTCTATTGGAAGCAGAGTCCCTGACAGGAAGTGCAGGTTGTCTCCTGCTAGCCTGGGCCAACAAATGTCAGAGTATCTCTGGGGTTAGTTCAACTCTTATGAAGATGGCTAGCATTGCATACTATTAGAAAATCTACCTTTCTCTTTCCTCTCTTTCATTTCACCTAACTGGCAGGGCCTCCTGCCTGGTATGCTTTGATATAGCATAGTGACAGTATTGATACCTTTCTTCTGCAATTGACCATCTTGGCCAACTGCTCTGACTGAAAAAAAAAAAACAAAACAACAACAACAACAAAAAAAAAACAACAAAAAAAAGCATCACCTGCTGTGGTGCAAACCAGCTGATCTCACCACATGACCCTTCCTGACAAATTCTGGGTGTGTTCCTTGGGGCTTGTCCCTCCCTCCTCCTCCTCTGGTCTTACAGAAGCCCTCAGTCACCAGCATAATTCCAGGAACCTCTTGAAATATGAAGTACTTACAGGGGAAGAGAAGGGAGGATCCTTTTATCCTGCATAGAGACAAGAGGGCTGAGTAGTTTTTGTTTTCCAAAACAGGTACTTTGTGTGCACATATATAAATTACAAACCAGCCTGCAGTTCTCTTCTAAAAATAGAATACTGAATGTTAGCAGAGCTGCTGCACCTTGATTTTTAAAACATCTTGATTGCAATGGAGGCATATGTTTGTTTTATTTGGGGGGTATATCTAGTCTGATTTTCTTTTTCCCCTCGCCCTCTTGTGTCTCCCCCGGACATGCCCTGCTATTTCACAGCTCAGGGCCTTTGCCCAGGCCATCCCCTGAAGGTCTGTGGATAGGTAGTCCACTCCCACAGTACCTCTCTCACCTTCGGGGACCAAATTGCTACTCATCCTTCAAGACTCAGCCCAGAATATTGTTGTCTTCTCTACCCTACCCTCGCATCTTCCTAAGCCTCCTCCCCACTGACTTCATATATCCCTGTGTATTTCCCATCTTTCTTTAATGAAAATGCCAACTGTGTCCCTCTTGCCATCTACACAGTAAGGTTTTGGGGAATAGCAGATGAGCTGGAGTCAGGGTAAACCCTCACAACCAGGAGGTACCTCCATTGGCCTCCTTTGTCCCATACTGACCGCTGTGCTAGCTCAGTCCAGATGCTTTCCTGCCTTGAGAAGAATTGTGTGTCCCTGGTATGCCTGCCATGACAGTTCCTTGTTTTTACGAGGCTGACGTGTAGGACTGCTTAGTAAATGTAGTTCTGTAATCTCCCCGCTCTTATTTACATCAGGAATTCTTAAAACATTTTGGTCTCAGAACCCCTTTACAATCTTAAAAATTATTGAGGACATCAAAGAGCTGTCTTTCGTTTATGTGGGTTACATCTATTGGTGGTTATTCTATTACAAACTAAATGGTGAAGTTATAAAAATGATTAATTTATTTAAAGATAAGAATAAACCCATTACATGCTCACATAAATGTTTTCGAAACAAAAAAATTTAGTGTGAAGAGTGGCATTGTGTTATACCAGGCTTCTTACCCTTGGCACTATGAAGTCCCAGACTAGCTCCTTTTCTGCAGTGTTCCACAACATCTCAGGCCACAGCCCTGCTGTCAGCCATACAGGTGCCCAATGTCCCCTGTGCAAGAGGAGGGAGAAAACAATATCATTGCAGATGAGAACCACTATTTGATTATTTTGCAAATCTTTTTAATGCCTCCATTAATAGAAGACATGGAGATTCTTATATCTGCTTCTCCACTTGGTCTCTTGCAACCTGTTATTTTGACTAAAGTATATGACGGAATTTCAGCCTTATACATACACTATATAGAGCTGAGAAAAGAAAAGTACTGTCGTAATCTTTTTAGATAGTTGCAATTGTTCCTCTTTGATACTACACCAAAACTTGGCCAGTGGTAGTTTCTTAAAGGTCAGGTTGCAAAGCGGAATATAAAAACATTATCAATCAACTTTTCCTACTCTGCTCTGCCATTTGAAATACACTGGTTTATCTTGAACTTTTACTGGATCATTAGCTATGTGAGGCTTCATAACACCACACATTAGGCATTTGGAAACATTTAGATAGGTCTTAAATTTTGACACATCTCACTAAACGATACTCAAAATCTTATTTAAAAAATTTAAGTACTAGGGAGCTATCAAGATCAGAACAGCTGGTGCCAGTTTTCCAAAATTCCAGTTTACTCTTGAAAGTTCAGATTTTATCACTGACCAAAAAAAAAAAAAAAAAAAAAACTGTCACTCTTCTTCCTCGAAGTGACCTGCTCATTTCATTTTGAGAAAATCACTGCCAAACACCAGGGTATGCGCTATCAGAGACTGTGAGTTGTTCTTTAAAGTAAAAGTCACAAGGTTTCATGCTAGATCAGCCTGGCATTCAAACAGTTGCACAGAGCTTTTCCTTGAGATAACTGCTGTTCTTTGATAAGAAATGCAAGGGTTGTATGTGTACTTCTTTCATTCACACAAAGAATCTTGTAAAAAGTGTACTCAGGAATTAGAATTTAATAAAGTTAAAAATGTTTATTACATTATCAAGGTCATTCCTAAATAGACCCAGCTTCCCCCTGCTTCCGTGAGCACCCAGCTGTGAAGACTATAGCGATGGCTGGGTTAATTCTGCCTTGACTTGTGCCAAGGCATCACAACTGTGCCCACCGTTGCTTTTGTGATGTCAGTGCAAGTGATGACCCAGTGACAAAGGTAAAGAGCATCTTAGTTTTATTATGAAAATAGTTTTGACCATAGTGACCTCCAAAAGGTTCTGGGGATGTGCAGAATACATTACCAGTCCACCCCAAAGTACTTTGATCATGAAATGAATCCACCGCAAGAGCCAGGCATGAGACAGGAAGAGCTTCATTTATGTGACTGGCTCACGAATTGCCTAGAGGAGTCATGGGTTCAAACTCTCAGCCTGGAAGGGAATGCTGAATTCATCTAAGTTTCACCCCTTCGGTTTTTAGACCAGTATAGTTAGCCAAGAGAGAGGGGGTAACTAACCCAAACCACATAACCAGGTGTGGCAGGACAGGCCTAAACTCCAGGTCTTCTGATTCATAGTCCAGTGCTCTTTCTACCCTATTATTCTCAGTTACTCGATGTAGTGTCTAACCCAAGTGCACTGCATGCAAAAAGGTCCTTGTTAACTCAGGAAGAACAGTGTTTTATTATTGGTGGCAAGTTCACTGTTGGGTTATAAGTCTGTTTGTCTGACTAACATTTGGGAGGCTATTTTCTCCAGTTGCTTGACCTACAATTATTCTAATTGGTAACTAGTTGTATTTAGTTATGCCTTGGCGCCCCTTCACTTAGACTGCTCATAGAGTTGGTTTGTCAAGAGAACCAGGTAAATTTTTCCCCTTAATCAGGTCATATAACTATTTATGAAGACCTAGGGAGTTCACTTTCCACCTGCATGTTGACTCACTTAAAGGAAACCTTTTCCAGGGTGACTGCCTTCCTCAGGTCACCTTGATGTCACTAATTGCCTTGATCCCTAACTTTGACCCACTGTGCCTTGTGCTTTCCAGAAGAAAACTGTGGCCATTTTTCTCTGTCTGACAGGGTGGGGAGTAGAGAAAGATAGATGTGATTTCTCCACATAAATAAGCAGCAGAACACCAAGTCAAAATTATTAATGACAGTGAGGATGAGAAGCACTAACCAGCGACCTGCAATTTTCTCCAGGAAGCACATGCCAGGTCTGCTTGGCTTTCAGACAGCTGAGCTGAGCTGAGCAAATGAGGCCCTTTCCCCCTTAGATGCCACCAAACATCACAACAAGACAGCTTATTGGCCACATGTGAAAGCAGAGGAAATTGTTAAAGGTAAGTCTGAAATGGAACTTGAGAATTTTTTCTAGCTGTATTTTGCTTGCATTTGTCCCACCAGACAGATTCAAAGTTAATATCTCAGTGTCCTCCTTAGAAACTACCCTGGGCTGGGGACCACCTGTCCAGGTACAGAGGCTAGATGAGACCTCCTCTGGTCAGTTCCAGCACTCTGCTTAGTCCACTGATAACCAAGGGCCATGCGTCTTAAGATGGTGACATAGAGGGGAGCTTTGTGCCTGGGAGTACCTTGTTTCTCAGACAGTCCTGCCACTGTCCTTCTTTCTATGGTGCTCCAGAACCGCCAGCTCCTGGAACTGGGTCAGCTGTCCAGGAGTTCCGTCACACCAAGAGGCTGGTTTTTCTGGGTCAGATCTTCCAAGGTGGTAAAGACTAAGATTGTAGAACTGGTTAATTTTGGGAAGTGTTCAAGGCAGAGGAAAGCTAAAGCCACAGTCCTGGTAGCTCTCAGAAGGCCCTGACTCTCCTGGAGGTGACTGGGGAAATACCTAAAGATCTGGTGAGCTGATATCTCTAAGAGGGGCACCAAGGAAGGCCAATCAGAGGATTGCTCAGTAAAATCAGGAGATGGAATGGTGCTTTGGTTGACCTTTAGAAGAAAAGAAAATAATACCTGCTGTTCAGAGCTACCAACCTGATAGGGAAGAAGAGCTAGCACCCTTGGGTGGGTCTTTAAAATACAACAGAATAAGTGATGGCATAGGGTCCTGCCCAGGGACACATATGGCCAGAAAGAAGCCAGAGGCTGTGAACCAGGGCATCGCTCCTGGAGGGCAACTCCTGACTGTAAAGGTCATCAGGAGAGAGGGAGCTGCTGAAAGGGGAAGGGGAAACCACAGTTCCTTCTCTCCTCTTGCCCCTCACTCTTCTCACAACCTGTTATGGTCAGTTGTCTCCTGAGAACTGATCATGCCTCAGTGGTCATCTGTGGAGTCCAGTGGCAGATCCCAAAGGGCAATGCTTTGTGAAGGTTGACTGGGTTGGCATCTGAGGGAGCTTGTGGGAAATACAGAATCCTGGGCCAACCCTTGCCAAGACCAAGCAGGTCACTTGGAGGCCACTGCTCTGAGGGGCTTAGGATGTGGTTTCTGAGTTCAGAGGCCTCGATTTCCATTGTGGGACTCCATATGCTCTACTCCACATGCCCAGGTGACCTTGAAGTTGGACTGGGAATGACATGTGTGGGCCAAGAGCTAGGGAGCACAGTCAAGGGCCGTGGTTGGGAGATGACTCACTCCTCTGCACTCACCTTTCTGCAGTCAGGAAGAACTGGGCCTCCACCAGCTCACTCAGGGTACACCAGGCCTTGTTCTGACAGCTCCAATACAGTCCCCAACTTTCTGCTGGATGCCGGCACTTTGATACTCTGGCTGTGTCTCCCTGTCTGCCCCACCCAAATGTGTATATCTGCCTGTGGTTGTTGTCCCCAGTGGCGGGTGACATGTTCTCTCGCCCCTACATTGGGGCTTTTGGCATTTGCCTTGCTCCGGGACTCGGCATCACTATAGCCTCTTGTGGAACTGGTGGTCTCATGTATTTCTTGCAACAGGCCACTCTTTCAGGTATCAAGAGTTAGTGACAAACTCCGGTCATCTTGGGGAGGTCATGCTCTCACTGTAAGAGCACATGAGGGAATAGGGGAGCCATCCTCTTGCCTCAGTTTCCCCAGAGAACTGGACTATTTGGGAACACAGAAAGTCCATGATTGTGCCTTCCTTCTTGGCTTCCAGCAGGTACCCAGTGGAGGGCTCTCCTCACTCTGCGTTTAACCTGTCAAGTTTCTTTTTCTAACAAGGACATGATCAGGTCCCAGAGTCCTGCACCTAGCCAAGCCACCTCCCAGGCTGCTCTGCTGTGTAGTCTCCAGGTGACATCCAGACACCTATAGCCGGGGTGGCGGTGTCACAGGGTACAAAGCATGGTCACTGATGTCAGAGGAATGGCCCAGATAGAATGTGTCCCCCAGGCTCTCAGCTGTGGCCTGCACACTTCTCTGGATGCTTGTGTATGGAAAGGCTTCTCCATGTTCACAGGTGCCGGTGCAAGGCTCAAGACAAACCCCTCATGCTCAGAGTGGGAAGGGCCTGTCGGGTCACCCTCACCCTCTGCCAAGTTGAACAACTGAAGGCCTGGTCTGGCCTGGTTTCTGTCCCCTGAGATGTTCATCCTGGGAGGCCTAATGTGGGGAAGGCAGGGGCAACCAGAAGGCTTCCTTCAAAGTCACAATTACTTATTTCAGCACAGAATGTTTAAAGTTCGATGGAAAGTGAACCAGCAACGTTAATCAAAGATTGCATTTTGCGAAAGCTCTTTAGAAAAGGGGATTAGAGGAGTAGGAAAACCAGCCATAAAGGAAGTCACTCACTGCTTAGTGAGGGGAGGAGGGAGACAGTGAGAGTGAGGCGCTAGGCATTGGCAGCTGCGGTGGGTGGGTGGGGCGGCACCCCATCCTCCTCATCACCAAAGCGGGGTTCCTGAACTTGCCTTGAGGAGGGCAGGTGGGAAGTGGGAGTGAGGAGAAAGGCATCTCTGGCCTGGAGTGTACCCTAAGGCAGATGAAGGGCAGGGGCCAGTGAGCTGGGTCCTATGACTCGCTGCCCTCTCCCACCTCTCCCTGCCACCCCAAAGCTCACTGACTTGTCCCCTTGCCCTTGCCACCCTGAGTAAGTAGCTTGGCTGTGAGAAGGCTGTTCAGTGGGTCGTGCTTCCCTCCACTCCACTCTGCACCCATTCCGTTCTGCCCTCCACCCACCTCCACAGGGGAAGTGACACACAGCCTGCTTACCAGGCTCCATTCTGAGGGCTTACCTGGCTAATGGCCTTGATTTCTGACCCCTCTTCCTGAAGGGTCTTGGGGTGAGGTGGAGTGGAATTCATAATCCGAAAATGGCCTGCATCCTTCTGTTTGCTCTTATTCTGACAAATCACCAGATAGGTGGAAGGGAAAAGGGCAGACCTCATTTGCTCTTTGAAAATACAAGAACATGAATCTCCAGGGGCATAGGAGACATGCCTGTGCCACTGTCCCCCATTCGTGACGTAAATGGTAGACAGGGCTACAAAGTTCCAAGTCTAGGTTTGTTTTTGCTAGTTTTATGACATATGGCAGCACTTCAGGCTGTTTTCACCCCTGTGAAATGAGGATAATGAGACCTACTGCATAGGGAAACTGTGAAAGTCAAAGCCAGAGAATGTATCTGAGCTGTTTAGCCCAATGCCTGGTGTGAGCTGGGTGCTCAGCCAGAGTGGCTGCCTCTCCTCCAAGCCACATTCCCCTCCGACCCTACTCACAAATGCTAATGCTGTCAGCACACAGCACCCAGAGGTAAAGGTCACTGGCCTCAACTGCCTTTCCTCTGGCCTCACTGTCCTCTGAGACTTGGATTACAGGTCCCGTGGTGATAACTCAGGGAACAGAGCCATTCAATGAAATGCTCTGAATCCCAGATCTCTTTAGGAATCTAACAAAAGCCAGACATCCCCTTCCCAAGGAGAAAATTAATATTCATGTATTTGTCATCATGCTCTTCTCTGTAGAATTTCTAGAGACCGAGAAACTCTGAAACACACGCCTTCAGCAGAGGCGACATCAGGGCACGCTAGCCACGTGAGTGATGTGCGGAGCCACATTATTCCCACTCACAGCCCATCTTTCCCTCAGGAGACAACTGGGCTGACCTTCTAGATCCACCCAGTGAGAGAGGCTGCAGAGGGAGCTGGCTGGCCGTGAGGACAGAGAGCAGCATGCAGCAGCTGAAAAAGGGGCCAAAGCACCACCGTCTTCTTATCTCTGTGACTAACAATTCAAGGTGAGAGAGAAAACAAAGGTCCTCAGACAGAAAGAAGGAAAATCCCATAGCAGGGAAGTAGATGAACACTGGAAATGGAATCTGTGGGGTCACCATGGCCTTGGTGTGGCAATGGCCTGCTAGCGGGAGGAGGGTAGCTGGCTTCGCTGACCCTACCTGCCACAGCAAACCGAGGCCAGAGAAAGAGTCCTTGTAGAATTGTGCTACCACCCATTTCAGAAAACCAAGGAGATCCCTGTGCTCTTCTCTTTTTTCATAGAGATGTCTTGGGGCAATTAAATGATCCTCCAGCTTCTGAGGGAGCTTCGCGGGGGCAAGCTTGGGGTCCATGAGCACAATTAACTGCCTAGAGCTGGGGAAAGGAGAGAAGAGACAGTCACAATGACTCAAGGGAGCCCTGGGGCCTGGCTAGCAGGGGGCAGACAAATCTAGTCAAACTCTCAATTCTCAGCTCTGGTACCAGGACAATGTCCTGACTTTGCTAAGCATACTTTTGGCTCTGCAGCCACCTTGACCTTGATCTCTTCTTTGCTGCATCAGAAAAATATTTGAAAATGTATGATGTCAAAATTTCACATCGAAAATTTGGAAAACATACAGCATCAGGATACAAAGAAATAATACGGAAAACCAATACAGAAAGAAGAAATAAAAATTACCAACAACCTCTCGTCCCCAGATTTAAGTACTATTGACATTTGGTTGGCTTTTCCTAGCTTGCCCCCACTACTATTCAGCAGCATTTTGATAATGTATCTTTCCACTTGTTGGGGCTCTTTTCCTCTACTTTCCTGCTTAGAAAACAGCATCACTGCCTGCTAACAGGACTATGCAGTACTTTGTGTGATTGTCTCCTGTCTTTGGCCAACAGACATACTTGTCCTCCATCCTTCATCCCAGCAATGTAGCTGGAGCAATGGGCAGTGAACCAAGCACTGGGGAATGGAACTCCTGGCTACTGACCCCAACCAGGGTGAATGTCAAACAAAAATTTCACTTTGACAAGAAGAGACACACACACTAGGCTTCCAGAACAACCCAGATTCTTACTAGAATTATACTCATGTGTCTGTGATGAAAAATTAGAATGGCAACCAGACCTGAGGGACTTTACAATTTGCTTTTTGAACCAATAAAAATTTGGGCAAAATTTGCTCTTTTCCACATAATGTGTTCCATTCACCTCCAGTTCAGAGAGCAGTGCCTCTCCCTTGCTTGACAAGTAATAAAGCCTGCTCTGGTGGCCTTTGTTATTCACCCCATGGCATGGCTCTCCAGCCAGTCATCCCCTGTGGGCAGTGCCTAGCTGTTCTGTTTCCAGGTGCCCACTGCACTTGAATCCCTTTTCCTATCTGTCAGGGGAGGTCTCCCAGGGCTTCTTGGAGAAAGTCGAGGCTGATTTTCCTTACCAGCTTGCTCAGAAAGTCTCCACTCAAAATAGCCAGCCTCATCTGGTTGATGCATATCTAACTTGCTTTTCTAGTGGGGTGTTTTTCTACCCATAAATAGTGCATTCATAGAATAAATGGGCAGGATAATTTATTTCTATTAGTGTGGCTTGAGAGCTGGCAGCAAGGGCTATGATTTCCAACTTTATCTTCTAGCCAGATACCTTTTCTGGATTTAGCCTTATTTTGGGAATCAGAGCTTAGTTGGATTAACTAGAAGTATAAGAACTCCTGGGTAAAGTTGCCAAACAGTAAGTGAAGGAGGAGCCCCAGATGTGGGAGAATCACTGTTCTTCTAGGCAGCCTCGGGGATGAATGAGAGGGCTTCCCCATGCCCCCTCTACCCCTTGGCAGAAAAGCTATTTCCGGTGTATTAGATATAATTTTAAGGAAGCAATGAAAAGGCTGGGGTTTCCTGGATGGTAACTATCCCAGATTGACACATTCATTCACTGCCCTTGCACACTAGCAAATCACATGTGGCCTCCAAAAGCCTTTTGCATGGCAAAATGCAGTCTTACTGTTTTTCTCTTATGTAACTGAGTCCAGGCCTCTTCAGTTGTACCTGCAAATTGATGCAAACGGCATGCAAAAATTTGTGAGGCGAATTAACAAAGGAAGAACTTTTGCAGTGACATGCAAGGCAACTGATATGTAGCCTAAAAGTGCTATGTATGAGGTGATAGGTGAGTGCAAAACTGAGGAGGAAGAGGAGGGAAAGGGTTACTGGGGTCTGCAGTAATGATGAATGACCGTTGGGCTTCTTCCTACCCTCTGTCCAACTTGAAAGTAGCCAGTAAGGGAGAGAGGACCAGGGTCCCTGTCCCTTTCTCATTATAGAGACAGCATCAGAGTTGGACCGAAGATGGAATTGAACCAAGTAAGATGCTACAGTGAGTGCTGAGAATGAGTTTGAGAGGGTTCCCAAGCCCTCTGACCTAGCCTTATTAGTGCATCAAATTGTACCACTTTATAGTTAACTTCAAGTTAAAACATTTTAATTATTCCCTGCGAGGTTAAACTTTGTAAATTCTACTCTTCAGTGATCCCTCTTTGACCATCACAGAACCATTTAAAGTCTTAAAATTTAAAGGTTCTTCAGCAGTCATCTGTTCAACCCCTTTGTTCCATCCATGACGTGACTATGACACTAAGAAGCGGCTTAGCCTTGCTCACAGACAGACCCTCGAGTCAGCTACAGCACCTCTCCAGGCGGTGTCAATTGGTAGCATCAGACCCTCTGCAGTTCAGGTACCATATGAAATCTCCCAGGAGCCAAAAATCCTTTTTTTTTTTGGATTGAGAGTTACTTTATGAATATTCCCCCATACTCCCCATCATTCCTAAGAAGTTATGTGGGTTATTGACAGCATCAGCTTCTAATTGTGCTTTTCAAAGATCAGGCAGTTGGTTTAGCTGTAGCCTCTTCCCAGACTTGCAAATAAATTCTGGGCCATCCAGTGCTGCCTGCTTAGATTTTGTGATCACTCCATAATATTTTTCAGAAGGATACGGAAGCCAAAGACTAACAAGAGGTTTTGGCATTATTTGTAAATATCTCTTTTCCTTGGCACTAATTTAGGCTCATGATGTGTTATGCTTTAGATCCAAAATATTTCCCCCACATCCCTAAGATCCATGTTCTGTATTTGGAAGGTGATAAACCATGGGGTTGTTCATTGCTGAATGTACTGTTAGGAAATGAGGCCATGTTGGAGGTGGTCACTGAAATAGTGACCTGGAAAGGTGTATTCTTGTCCCCATCTCTACCCTTCTCTCTGTGCTTGCTGGCTGCCATGGGATGAGCATGGTTCCTCCACCATGCCATTCTGCCTTGGAGCCAACAAACCATGGACTGAATCCTCCAAAAACTATAAGCCAAAATAAACCTCTTCTTCTTAAGAACCGGGTGTCAGGTATTTTGTTTCAGTGACAAGAAGGTGACTGGCTTATAATGTAAGAGCCAACTGTCCACTTAAAAATCCATCCCAGCATCTTCAGCTCAAACTCAGAACTAACTGCCAGGTTCCACTTGCCTGCCCCAATGAGTTAACAGAAGCTCCCAACAGCCCTCTCCTAACTTCATGGGATAGAACCATGTTGTTAACGGACACGAGCTCCCCTTTCTTCTGAGACAGAGTAAGAAAGCCTCTCATGTGGAGTCCAAGCATTAGCCAGCATAGGAGTTTGGGCTGTTCATTTATTCTCATCACAAAGCCCCCACTTTTCAACATAAGTGTCTGAAATGACTCTTTGAAGAGCATCTGACAGGAGCAGACAGAAACCAAGGAGGGTGGGCGAGAAGATGATAGTATCTCAGGAGGCCAGCAGTGCCTTGACTGGTGTTGTGACTTTGGGTTGAAAGTGGCAGAAGCAGGTTTAAACTGGATAAATGTGTTTATTAGACAGACCTGTTAGTCCTGTCCTCAGATCTACAGGCAGATGGAGAAGATATGGAAAGCATTAATCACTGCATAGGTTTAGGGACCTATGCCCCTTGTGGAAGGCAGTGAAGGGTGCGAGTCTGTGAAAATGTGTATAGAAATAGTGAAAATAGAAGAAAAGCCCTAAGATTCAGGGCTTGGTTATGGTAGGATGAGAGCCATCCCGGAGGACAGAGTTATAAATCCAAACCCTTAGCATCTCTGAAAGAGAGAATTCATGACTGCAACAATGACACTACCCCAAGAATTTCTTTCTGGTTGCTGGCTCTAGACTGAAGATCATGAATGCCTGATGAATGGCTATACATACAGGCAGGCTTGTGAAGCTATTTGTCTTGGCCTTTCTGAAGATTTTCCCTGGCTAAAGATTATTAGGTAGATTAAAATATCAAGGAAGGTTATAGTTGCCTTTTCTCTACATCAACAAGAAGTTGGACTTCCATAAAATTCTGGTGGAGGTTTCCCGCAGTATTGAAGGAAAAAACTGGTCTTAAATGTCTCACTGGACCTGCCAAGTGGTATGCTCTAGGATAAACAACTTAACGCTTCGGCACCTAAGTCACAGGACTCATTTTAGTGGTTAGAAGGAAAAATAACTGGGGTCAAGATATGGACACTGCAAAGCGCTGTCATCATCTTATAACAGTGGTGTTTTTTGTTTGTTTGTTTTAACCCCTTAGAGATGGCCAGTTTTCCACATTCTTGCCTAGAGAAATTGTAATTCCTCCATTTCTGAGGTTTTCCTGGAGGTGACTGGAGACTAATCTGACTGCTTTCTAACATAACTAACTGGTGGAGCAGAGGAGGCCTTCCTCAGCTGCACTGAAGTTCTTGGTTACGAAAGAGTGGAATGGATAAGGGAAAGGGGATCTTTCACAACTTTTGAGAGCAGTATGAATGGTGAGTTATTTTTGTGCAGGAACACAATGCAAACATTAGCAGGGAAAGATGTAAACCACATCTTGTCTACTTAAAGCGATAACTAGAGGGAACAAAATTATACAAGCAAAGAAGGTTTTTTGTTTGTTTGTTTCCCTAGCCAAAAATTCTGGTTACAAAATGCACACAAACCACCAAATTACTTGATTCTTTCTTCTCCTAATGCAATGGGTTTCTTATTGTTTACTAGGTTTGAGGGGGAAAAAATTCTAAAAATAAAGGAGTGTTACATCTTCTTCAACCTGCTGTCTCACTTGAGCTTTATGTTTGTGTTCAGTTGAGAACATCCCAAGATACCATCTATGTTCTCTTCAGTAGTAGTTAACTTTTTCTCGGCATGGAGTAGAGGAAGGTGAGTGTAATTTTTCCAAGCACGTACTCATTCATTTACTCATTTATTCAGAACTATCATGTGCTGAGCTCTCTGCAAGGTGTGGAGAACAAAAATAAACCACAGAGACTCTGCCTTTAATGGCAGAAAAGACATACACCCTGTGATCTGCATTTGGGTAGGCAGGGATTTGTCAAGAGAGAGATAACAGGTTTGAGGCCAGCAGTAAGAGCAGTTATTCTAGGAAAGCTGCTCTTCTGGGCTTAGCCAGAGTGCTTGTAAAAGAAATAATGGGCAATACTACTAGAGGAAAAGTAAAACCACATCACAGATGGCCTCCATGATGGGTTAAGGATCTGTACCTTTATTTTGAAGTATAGGGAGTATTCAAAGCATTTTGGGGAGAAGAGTACCTGTGGCTATTGATAGATCCTGAAACTTGTAATCTCACTGTTGAGAATGAACTTAGAAGAAAATTGGAAGATTATATTTAAGGATGTCTCAGGAGAATCAAAAGAGGAATAGCACTGTTGTTCTGCCCTTCTGGTAATATAAGCACTGCTCCCTAAGATCACTCCATTTAGCATGGACAGCTACACATGTGTGCATAGGAAAGAAGGCTCAGATCCTTGAGAAATCTAGACCCTTGTAACTAAAATGCTGAGAAAGAAATCTTGCATGGCTCAAAGAAGGCACTAACCAACTCAGCCCAGAGGAAGGACATGAAAACAGAAAACTACAGTATGCTCTCATAACCAAGCATGAACATCTGCTGTCAAGGATGGGTAGGACATTGGCACACACCAAGCTTTGGCAAATCACAGTCAAAGTTTGGGCATTGCCACTAATTTGCTGTGTGACTTTGAACAAGTCATTTTTCTTCTGTGGACTCTTTATCTGTAAACTGAGAAGTTAGACTGGACAGTCTCTATGGTTACCTTCAGATCTGTCTTTTAGGCCTGAGTGAGATTACTAGGAGCTCGATCATGGCAGGTCTGTGATCCCCAAGTTTCTCCTTGCTTCACTGATGTTAAGAGAGACAACACAAAACCATTCACTTATGCTCAGAGCCCTAACCAGATCTCGGCCCAAATTCCAATCCTGGCCCTGCTATGGGTTACCAGTGTGAGCTAGAGCAAGTCATATAAGCTCTCTGAACTTCTTTTATAAAATAAATACATGAACATATCAACTCTTTCCAACCAGACTTCTGCTTTTAGCCAAGGGAGGCAAAGTCAAGATATTCTTTATTCTCTTATTCAACATTATTCTTCAACAGTTCACTCTTGACCACTGCTGAAATTGTGCTAATCAGGAGTGTACAGTGTGGAGCTAGACTGCAATGCCAGCTCTTGTGGCTCTTTCGTTTCAGGGAGCTTGTTAACTTCTCTGACTTGACGATGACTGCACAGTAGCCTTAAAGACCGTGGAAGGTGTATATCAACCAACTCCAGCATGGGCGATTATCAGAAATCAAGGAAAGCTCTCTAGTCCCTATAACAAGACACCTAGATTATGAAACTCAGACAATGAAAATATGTCTCAGAATCTACCTGGCTCTGCTTCAGAGGGTCAGGTGGCTTTTACTTTTATCAATTCGCATACATACCCTGTAGTACTGACAGATAGACAGCAAGAAATGCTTGCTGAAATAAATTTCTTTTTAAGGATCCAAGGAGAAATTAAGGGCTGTGTAGTCATCCATGATTAGCTGCTTCTAATGACATGTAAACTGATTTGCAAGGTTCCTACAACAGCAGTTGTGTCAATTATACTGTCTGTTAGGGTCGGGCTACATTTTTCTTAACTTGTATTAATGCCTACGTGGAAATTGTAGCTTCCAGATTAAGCATGAAAGAGTTTCCCAAGTACAGTAGTTGTCTCTTCTGGAAGTTTCTGAGTCTTCTTTTGGGAGCACTGGATGCATTGGAGAGGCAGTAATCAGAAACATCTGAAGGTCTCTAACAGTTATCCTGAGCACAGAGGATAAGTTCTTGGGGTGGCAAGTGTGTGATGGGATGGTAAAAAGAATGACCAGTAACAGAATAAGAAAAGACTAGAATTTGAGTCAGAGGACACTGTCAAGAAGGACAGCCAGGTAAATGCCAAGAGAGGAATCACACTGTTGGAACGAGAAGTTGGGGTTTTCACATAGGATTGAGGGACATGGGAAAGTGTCTCAGTCAGGAGATATCTCAGGAATGGGAATCCCATTCTGGTTAATCTTCTGGGAACACCTGCATGATAAATGACATTGTAAGCGTTGCAACATGACAAGGTATTTCCTTGGGCCTTGCAGGAGGCCCCTTCTCACCAGGAGAAAGATTAGTTTTTATCTCATACTGTTTGTTCTCTGTGTCACTCTGCTATCTCATGACTACTTAGTACCTGCTGGGCAGAATGACTTTAATAGTAGGGTTTTGCCCAGCATTTTAACCCTTTTGCTGCCCATGTATAATCACTGGAGCATGCTATGTTCCTGCCCCAGCTTCCTGCTCTTCCGTTGCTGGCACGTTCAGCTCCCAGCTCTGGTGGGGCTCTCCTGATACTGGAGTCATTTCACTGATCTGTTACTTTGCTACGCAGCCCACCAACTCTTAACCTAGGCTGATGCCTTGGAGCCTGCAGGAACTCTCTTCCCCTAGCCTACCATGATGGAATCTCCATCTTGGCCATTTTTGGTACAGACTTGCCACTTGAAGACACAAGCCTGGAGAGACTGCACACAGGCAGTGGCTTTCCATGGGGGTCACACGTGGCAGGTTCACAAAGAGATGGTGATGTGTGTCCTGAGTTCTGGGAGGCTGACCAAGTTGAGTGGGGTTCAGGGAAGCAGAAGTGGTGATTGTCTCTTCATGGAAAAGCAAGAAGGAGCAGCGGGGGCAGCTGTCCCCATTGTACTTCAAGGGATTGGTAGAAAGCCTTCAGCTGGGTGTCTGTCCGGGCTGATGCTGGACTCCTGGCTTCAAGGGAAGGGTAGGACACAGCAAAGAGGAACCAGAATTCTAGTGGGGTGCAGGTGAGTCAGGCTGCCCTGCCATCCTCACCCTACAAACCCTCACTCGTGTAAAGACCGCTGCTCTGGTTGTCTTCCTTTCAGTGCACAGAGATCTTTGCAGTTACCTTAATTCATGAAGATTTATTATATGAATGAATGTGTCTGAAAATCAAGAGGCCCCCAAACCCAGGTGCCATTGATACTGAGGGCAGATTGGTCTGCAGAGCCTGGAGCAGGACCTGGCTCTGCAGTGGCTAGGAGTGCTCTGGCCCTCTCCATGGCTCCCAGCAAGATGGAGCCCTTCGGTCACCCAACCTAGCTCTCTAGTGACCATCCCACAGCGCTCCAGGTCATGCATTTCAGCTTCTTCGTGACTTTGGCTTGCCTGTATCACCTTTGCTTGCTCGTGTGTGTCTTTTCCCTTCTAGTCACACTTATCAGCAGCCTTTGCTCTCACACCCAAACTTCTTGAGGGGATTTGACGAGTTTCATGTCACCATGGCCTGTGTTAGTAGCAACTTGCACAGGGGCTCCCATCTTCTAAGGAGTGGATGGCATGGGGCAGCTGCACTTCTTGTGTGGATGACACTGGTGATGGTGATGAAGACCAGTCTGTGTCTGGATGAGAAGGCAGAATAAAAGCACAGCAAGTGTCCTAATATGTGGCCAACCTGAATTTTTGTCCCAGCAGTTAAGTACATGGAAAATTCTTGGAGGTGCTTTGAAAAGACCCCAAAAGGCCTCCTTGATGTGCAGTGTACAAGGATCCTCTAAAACTGATATTCGGGTTGCAGCCAGCAGTTGACATGGAAGACATTGCTTCCTTATCAGCCCCACCCCTCTGTAGTTCTGTAAGTGAGAACAACAGAAGGAGACTGGGAAGCTTTGTGGAGTTCTTCTGGCTATAGAAGGCAATTCACAGATTGCATAAGAAGTGGGTTCCACAGCATTCCCACCTGCCTGATGCCTCAGCTCAGCTGAACCTTTCCCTGTTTATGCTAAATACACCCATGCTAGATCTCCAGGTAGTGTTGGGAGTAAATACTTCCACGTTGGGTGGATGATGGATGAATGACTGGATGCATGGAACTGTGAAGACACTCTCAGTCCTTCGAGGTAGGAGCAGCAGGAGAGGCCACAGTGTTTGGCTTTGGTAGTAGACAGGCCTGGCTCTGCTACATGTAAGCTATGTGACACCAGGAGTGGTACCTTCACTTCTCTGAGCCTCCTTTCTGTGACTTCAATGCAAAGATAATGCTCGCTTCATTGTTCTTTTGGACCTGCCTAAGATTAAAATTCCATTTTTGTTTCTGCTTTTTGGATGGTTGAGATAGATGCATATTTCTTGTGGGGAATTGCATGGGCTACAGTGCATAGGGCATGTCAATACTCTACTCCACACAGGGAAGCAATAGTAGGGCCCTTTGAAATCCATCAAAAAGCAGCCTCTTATTGGGGAGTAGACAGTTATCTTTCCTGTCCAGGAGAAAGAATATAAATAGCTCCATTACATTTGTGTGACTAAACAAATTGGGAAGGTAATCAAGAGAAGGATACCAAATGTGGCAGATACTCAGACTACTGAACTTAGCTTTGAATGGTTCATGGTCTGAGGAGGAGTGATGCATAAGAACAAGGTTGAAGTACTGCTGTAAATAACTCTCTGACAGTGGCTGGGAAAAAGTGCCATGATTAGAGGACTGGACCCTTACATTCTAGTATTTACCCTACAAGGCCTAGGACACCCACTGTGAGCCACTAGTGCCATGCTCACAGGTCAGGATGTCTCATCAGAAAGCCGTACAATCCCTCCTCCCTCTTTTTTTTTTTTTGAACCTTTTCCCAAATACAAATAGGAAACTAATCAAATCCATTTTTAGTTTACATGGAACAATATCTCAGTATCTGATTTTTTGTCTGTTCCATGGTTTATTCCCAGACCACCAGACTGACTCTTCTTACATTCTAAATCCTATAGAACTGGGGACTTGTATTTTATCACTGACTGCCAAATTAACACAGAACACAATCTTCCTCTTACCTTTGCCCTAGTCTAACCCAGTGGTCCTGAGTCTGGGGGTGGTCACCAGAGTGGGGAGACTGGGAATAGAAGCATAGAAGCTTGGGGAGGGAGGCTGTTCACACCCTCTCTTATTTGGGCTGAGTGGTGGGAATGTGAACATTTGCTTCAGGGACTGTCAGGCAAGGGCTGATCTTTACTATCCAGCTAGGCTTAAATTTTGTTTTTAAATTAGTTTTCAGGCAGGGCAGAGAGTCTCTGAGTGTCACTTCCCATCAGTTCATGAATGACCCTGTGTGTTTGCAGCTGGAGGGATCCCTGGGGATGGCTTCTGCTTTGGGCCTACTTAACAGCCTCTGCCCCATGGGGGCTTACATCTGTACAATGCAACACTCTCCTGAGTTTGTGGGGGTACTGAAGTTTCCACTGCTTTGGGTTTCAGCAGAAGTGGAGATAGATGGCAGCCTTCCCTCTGTGCTGTCCTGCAAGAGCCTGGGCAGTTCTAGCTGCACAGTAAGGCAAGACTGCTGTTCCTGGGGAGGCAGTGAGCAGGCCACCTGGCCAGGTGTCCTCAGAACATTTGTTTGTTCCAATCTCTGTCTTCTAAATCCTGTAGGTATATGAGGCTCATGTAGGATGAGGGACTGGAAATCACGAATTTTGTGCCTCAGATTCCCCTTTTAGACATCTGTTTCCATGTCAAAGCTTTTAAAGTTCTTTCTTACAATTTGCTGAGAACTGGAGTCAAGCTGGATGCTCAGCAGCACTTAGGATCTAGAGAGAAGACCTCATTTTGGTCACTGGTCAGAAGACAAGCCTCATCGCCCTCCCTAACACTACTGGGTTTCCGGGACAGAGACACAAACATTTTCCAGCCCCAGGGGGAGCCAGGCCACTGGAAGGGAATTCAGCCGGTGATGGGCATGATCTTGGGATAGACACATGTCAGCACAGCTTGTAGGGGAGTCAGGGTATCCGGAAGAAGAAAGACTGAGGCCTTTCCCCTGGAGATTTGTTACCCACGTAGGGTGCCTGACCTCTGGGCTTGCTGGGTGATGGAAGCCTGAGCCAACTGACCGTTTTTGTCAAGCAGGCTGATTCTTTCCTGGAATTTATTTTGTTATTGGCAGAGACATAAACAGTGAAGCAGGGAAGTTCCCACAAGAGAGTCTCCCTTAGGTGGAAGGTACATGGGTGTTCTACACACTTGGACAAGCACTTTCTTTCTCCCTGCCTCAGTAGCACACAGATATTCTCTCTCCCTCTGCTGTCTCTCTTGGGGTAGGAGTTTAGGTCAGGACTGTGCAGGAAGATTGTGAAACAAGGAGGATTGGATGAGTCCTTGAAAAACCACCATCTTCTCCAGCAGAGTCCTGGGAGCCCTGGTGGCAAGGAGCCCCCTGCGCATCTTCTCCGGTCTCCCCAGTAAAGCACCTGTATAAAAGCATCCAGGCATCAGTAGGAGTTCGTCCTCTGGGTGAGAATAGAGAGAGGAAGGCCCCACAGGAGCTGGGTCCCCAAGGTTCAGGCCTTGGAGACTGTGAGTAGCATTTGAAAGAGAATCACTGCCCTGAATGGTTTTGTTCAGGAACTACCTGGGATGTGATTAACTCCAGGTGAAAACTGATTACCTTACACTGGGGGTGACAAGGGGACTATAATGAGGACTGTAGCTTAAAACAGTGACTTGTTCATAGGGCCTCCTAGCTTAAGATTTCTACAAATAATGAAGGGTAGCAGGCTTACAAAATTAGGGTAAGCAATAGGAATTGAAACAGATTCATTCATTTATTCATGCACACATGAATGAATGTGTAGGTACTAGCATGTGTAAGTCCTTGCTAGATGGGCTTACCACTTTGACCAGGCATTAAGACAGAGACAAAGAGGGCTGGGGATCTAGCTCAGCGGTCTAAGCGCCTGCCTGGCAAATGCAAGGTCATGAGTGAGTTCAATCCCTGGTGCTGCAAAAAAAAAAAGACAGAGACAAAGTAGAAAATATGGCTGTGTCCTCATGCGAGGGGGAAGTGGCTTGACTTTTCTTCATTTATCTTGGTTTGGACATGAGGCTGCATTACCGGGAGCCCTGGTGGCAAGCAGCCCCCTGCATACTTTCTCCATTCTCCCCAACAAACAAAGGTCTTTAAAAGATGCTGTCCTCTTCCCTAGAACACAGGACTTGGAGGACACAATTCCTTCTTCCTCTTTGGTCCTAACCGAACCCCTTCTTGACTGCTTCTCAACTTTTCCTAGTGGTCTATGCTTTCTCTTCCAAAGCACGGGCCATCGTTTCTTACAGTGTAAGGTTCACACTGCTCCTGTACCCTACTCAAGTAGAGCCGTTGAGAACTCAGGCTTGGCTTGTGGGAACAAGAGAACTGCTTTTGTTTAATGAGAACATTTCAAACTTTATATCTAAGTTAAGGTTAAAAAGCTGTGGTTTGGAGTTTGAGTGTTTGAGTGTTAGTTTGATAATGTATCTTCTTACCTTCCTGAGTGTGTTTTCCTTTCCTTCTTTGACTCTGTACTGTTGAATAGAGCTATAAAGTAAGGTAGTAAAGTGAATGCCTCTGTCTCTAATGCTGTGAGAGTGTTAAGATCAGAAAGAGTCCTCATGAACTGGGAGGGCCCAGCGAAGGTTTTATGGAAATGAAGCTTAACTGGGCTTTGGGGACAAGAGAGTCCCTGGGTGCATTCAGATACAAAACAGCCACACTGAGAAAGGATTCCAATTCCAATGCAATCGGATGGCATCTTCATGAGATGATGTATACTAGTACCTGTATCTTCATGGGATTATATGTGATACTACATATCATCCATCTTGCCAGTGCACTCAGGGATTTATTCTGCAGCGTCTTGGCTTGGGCTCCTCTATGTCCTGCAGGAAGTGGTAGTATCCCTGCTGCCCTGACTGCTTCCTAGACCTGGAGGGGGAATGATAGAGAAACCTGCACCTTGGCTTTCACTCAGATGACAAAAGAGTAGACAATCTCACTGTGCTGCATTTCTATGTGTTCCTTGAAGGCAACCACAAAGACTGGTTTCATCTCCTTCATGGGCTGGCAAAAGCCCATCCCACATCTTAGAATCCAACTTTCTGGTACTTAGGAAGACTTACAGAGTTGGATTTGAAGTCAGGAGCCACTAGTGGCCATTATCTGTGAGCATTTGTTATAAGTGAAAAAATATTAGAATCTTTTCTCAAGTCATCGATCCTGGGAAAATCCGGAACAACAGAGGGGAACAAGAAAAAGCTGCCAACCCAGGGCCTAAAATCCTATCAAGTTCTGTATCTACTTGAAATGGTTGGAGGAGGCATCTTGAAATCAGTCACTAAGTCAGTGGTTCAGTGTTTAGTTTTCAAATGTGAAAAAATGTAAAAGTTACAAGGAGACACTGAATCCATCCACTAGTTCAGCAAATATTTATTGAGACCATAGTATGTCTTTTGATTCAAGAAGAGAGACAGAAAAATCAGCCAATCTTGCCCTTCCATACTAAATCCCTAAGAATGACAGAGTTTAGTGCTGTCAAATATAAACCGTACTAAACACTAGAAAACAAAGGCTGTTTGTGACATAGCAAAGCCATGAGAAATCCCTGAGAGCTGAAAAAGTAGGCAAAATCAGATTGATAAATTACTGCCCCAAAAGTTCCTGTTGAAGAACCACTGTAAAAGGTATTCTAGGCTTATAGGTGACAGAAGAGAGGCCTGAGCATATGACCAGACAAGTGATGGGGTCACCAGGAAGATCATACAGGCAGGAGGATTTCTCCACCGCTGTGTGCTTGACCTCTTTGGGCAGGAACTGTGGTGGGCAACAGGGATGTTTGGATGTTTGAATCATAGCAGAGCAGAGCACTGCTCAGGCAGCAAATATAACCTAAGAAAGGCAGTGTCATTTCTACAGTTCCTACTGGTTTCTTCTACCAAAAGCAGGTACCTTTCTTTGCTTACTCTGAGCAGACTGAAGTAACAACTGATGTACATCCTGTTCTTTCTCCTCCACTCCACCCCATTGCTAGGTTATAAGAGATTTCCCAATATAAAAACAACAGTGCATCTAGGAATTGCCAAAAATATATGAAGAACCAACAATGAGAAAGTACTAATTTCAGTAAAAAAATTTCACACCAAAGGAAGTATTAACAATGTAAGTGAAGTAGGATTTTGAAATGGTACAGTTATTAGATCCTTAAAGGACCCTTAGGAACTAGATCATTTACAACAAAAATGTAAAGTCAACAGATGGGCTGGATTAGCAAAGTGAACATAACTGAAGAACAAATTGGGAAATAGGAAGACAAAATAGGAATTCTCTTTAAGTATGTGATCTAAAGGCATCATAAGACGGAGGCATAGAAAGAAAAATGTTGAGATATGGGAAAAACATCCAGATATTTCAGCATCTACCTATAAGGAGTTTCAGGGAAATTGATAGAATGGAGAAAAAGAAAATAACAAAGAAATAATATAAGAAAATTTGCCAGAAGTTAGAAAAGAAATAAGATGGAAAATTAAATAGGATGACCAAGTGCAAAGTGGAGTGAATGAGGAAAGACCTACAACCAGATACATCATAATACTAAAAAGGTGAAGGGAAACTACCACAGACAAGGGAGCAAAATTTCCAGAGAGAGAGAAGAGAAAAGTTGTATTCAAAAGAACAAGAGTTGGAGGGATGACTGATTTCTCACTGACAATGCTAAATGCAAAAAGGCAATGGAGCTGAAAGTACAAAGCTGTGGGGATGGGGAAGATATTGCACCTGCAATTATATACCCAGTAAAACTATCATTCAAACACATGGTGAAAGAAGAGTCACTTTGGACATCACAGATTCAGAGTTTCCTATCAACTGGCTCTCACTAAGAAAATCACCAGTGGCCATGAAAAAGCAAACTGAAACAAAAAAAGATGGACATCAAGTGCCTCCTTTTTGCTACTAGCACACACTTCTTCCCTAAAGAGACCACAGCAAGGCAGTCTGTCTTGATTAGCTTACTCTTGGGTGAGGGAAAGTGAATTGACCTGTTATCTCCTCAAGACAAATGGCTGGACAGAAGCAAGCAAGCACTTATGCAGAAGGTCTCTTCATCTTGAGCTGCTCTTGAGGGTTCCTTGTACAGAAATGTATTTGTCAGGGGCATTGACACCAAGCCTCGGCTTGTCCCTCTGGCACTTAGAGTGGTATCACCACCTGGTTGGGCTCACCATTCTTCTAAATAGGTTTTTGGTGTCCCTCAAATTCTCAAATGCATGAGTGTTCAAAGATGAGACTGGGATGATTATAGACTGATATTCTGGTTTGCAGTAAGCACACCTCAGGGACCTTTTCTATTTGGAAGCCACACCATGGCAGACTTTGATTGCTTGGAACAACCGTTGTCTTCCCCACTGATCAGGGGGAAGCATGGCCTGACCTCTGGGAGCTCTGCCCAGTGGCCTGGCATCTCAGGACACTGCCTGCCCTGCTGGAGAGAGGGGCAAGACCAGCCAGGAAGATGGTCTGACTGTCTCGGGAAGGAAAGAAAAGTTGGGCTGTGTATCCCTGAAGCGCAGGGGTGAGTGCACAGAACTCTGATTTGGTAATCCTCCTGGGTAGAAATGACAATGAGGGAGGCTACAGGCCATGAGAGTCCAAAGCAGGGTCCAGCAGGTCCTCCCTGCATGTCCTGGCAGATCTCTCCACAGAGGGGTGTTGGAAACTTTCTAAGAGTTGAGGTGATTCTTGCCCTTTGAATTTCTATCCTCTGCCAACACTTGTGTTCGGAAGAAAGAAGTGAAGCCAATGTTTCCAGCATGAATTTGTCTCATCCTAGTGGCTTCTCCAATTCTTAGCCCACCCTAGTCCATGTAGAACAGAGCTCCGGCCTCTCCTCCTTTTGCCTAGATGAACATCTGCCCTTCTGCTCATCCCTGGAGGAGATCAGGAGCTGTGCTTAATTGATGGTGTTCAAAGGAGTCCTATGAACTTGACTAACAGTTTTTAGTCTTTTTATTATAATAGACTGAAATCTAGAGGAGACCCTCAAAGCTATGATGTCCTGTTCCCTGGCTCTAGGCAGGACCAAATTAAAGCAGTTTCCTCAGATAAACATCCTCTTGGCTTTTTGATTTTTAAAATATCCCAAAGAAGCAGCTATGACAAACTCTCTTGGAAAAGCTTCCTACATTTCTTGCTATCAGTCCAGAAAGGTTCAGTTACTTATTGAAGATCTTGAGTGAGACTTAGGGAAAGGACTAGTATCTGGATTTTCCCACTTCTTGAAGAGCATCACATGCGTGTGCCCTCATGCTAGTTTCCCAGGAATGAGAGTGGCTCTTGAATCTGCTGCAGAATTTTTATATGTTACATATGAGTATTGGACTCAGTCTTCAGATTTTTCATTCAAGCTTCAGGCAGTATACACTTGTTAAAAATTCCCAGAGCAAAACCACAGGAAACTATGGAAAGGAGCCAGAAGTGAGAAGTGTGAGGAGGACTAGGAGAGGAGCAGGCTGTTGTTTAGTTTCCTTGCAAAACGGACACCCGGAAGCATTGGTCCAAAGATGCATCTCCCAAGGGCACATTCTCCCATGTGCATGTATAATAGACCAACCCTGGAAGGCATATTTCTCCATAAACTTGCACCTAAGGAGGATTTCTTGCAAATCTGGCTTGAATACAAATATTTAAAGACATGATTCCTACCACAAGACCATGAGTATTTAAGTCATCTTAAGGCGAAGAGATAGTATTTAGAGCTGTTTCTGCACCCCCTCCCCAAGAAAACTGACTTGAAAGACAAAGTTGGTTAATATTGAGGCCCAAGTGCCCGAGTCCACAGAACTCAAGATTTTTCATTTCTGTCTCACTTCCCTTTACTCACACAGAGAGCTGGGGACAGCTTCTCACTCTAGACGACAGTTGCAGGGTTCACAATAACAGAATGGAGGAAGAGTTGAATGACACTCATGGATCCAGCTAGTCCATGTGCCTCCTACTGCAAAGGAAGAAATGAAACCCAGGAACGTGGAGAATATCTTGCCTCAGCCTCTCAGGGATCTCTGTCTTGACTCCCTATCTCGAGGGTCTTCAGCAACATGTAGCAGAACTGAGACTGCACTTTGTCCTGATTCTAGTTCAGTGTTCTTTTCTTTGTTTCTATACCTCCATGTTTACTTGGAAGCCCACAGACCAGGTCATAACTTAGCAGCAGGCAGAAGAATAATTATATAATTGTAATATCTACCAGAATAATGTGACTTTAAAACATTCAGGGTGACACCAAAATCATGGTGATACCAGACTGTAACTGTTGCTTGACCTTCCACCATTAGAGATTCATTCTTTTGTAACTTGGAGTTTGGGTATTCTTCCAGAATTTCCTCATGTAGTACAGATCCACCAACAGGTGATAGCTAATAGACTGCAAGAGTTGCTCTTCCAGAACAGGTGATTTCCAACTGTGGTGATGCTAGGACAGGGCATCATTTTGGAATGCATTACAATGAGGATGTACCTGGGGGTGCTTGCAAGAATGGGTCCTCACACTGTGGTAGAATAAATGTGGTACAATAAATATTACCACCGTCTGGACTAGGTACATGAGACAGAATGTGACCGGGAAGTTCCCTTCAAAGACTGAGCAAGTGTTCAGGAAGTCAGAGGAAAAGACAGGGCTGCTCACACTCCTGTGCCCTCAGAGGACACTTGGCCCAGCGTTTTCTGCATAATAGGCATCAAGACTCTGTGAGAATCAGTCCCTTGCTCACTCCAAAGTCTTGCATTAACAAGTTGACCAGTACTGACACTTTTGTCTCTGACTAAAGAAAGTAGTTTGTATTATCCCATGAGTGGAGGACAGAGGAAGAGACCAAGATGAAGAGGGAACAATGTGTCCTTTTTATGCTACTCTGACACTGGAGTTTGTGCCTTTAGAGAGGAATGGAGGTTAGACACCGAACAGGTTGCTTCTCCAAATTCCTTGATGATGCTCTGAACACGGCGTGGGCCTGGGGGCTTATCAACCTGTTCATGCTTCTGCACAGCTCCAGCATACTCACTGTCAATGTGGGCAAGAGCAAGGAAATCTCAAAGACATTGGACATTGGCTGTTAGGATTCAGGTCTAAAATGTTCCCCAAAAGACCCGCACGTATGAAAGGTGACTGGATCAAGGCATGCTGTACTCATTAGTAGATTCATCCTGGAAGAGTGTACTCCTGTTCCTGGCTCCTCCCTTCTCTCTCTATATCCTGGCTGCCGTGAGGTAAGCAGTCTTCTTTTGCCACTTTTTTCCACCCTGATGGCTCTGCCTTGGAGTAGGTTGACCAAGGACTAAAACCACGAACCAAAATAAACCTCTCCTCCTTTTAAGTTACAGGTGTCAGGTATTTTGGCTGAACAGAAAGTGACTAAGACATGAACTAAGGGAATCCAAAGATGAAGGAGAAGATGACTCCATGTGAGTAGATAGGTGTGGTCCTGCAAGGCCTCCTAGAAACACTTGGGAAGCCTTTACAGGGGAGTGGTGGTAAATAAAGATTCTGTTGCAAAAGGAATCAAGAAGAGAAACCTTGAACAAATATTACTTAGTGTGACACAGGCTGTAGTGGCCCAGTGATATGTGAATTCTCCTTAGATCATTAGGTCCCAATTGAGACAAAAATGGTCCAGTATTTCACTGATCCAATCTCTTTCCCTCTCATCCACCCCAATTTAGACTACAGTTCCACAAAATATATTTCCAACTCCATCTGGAAAAGGATAGTGGCAGGAAGGGTTTCAGGACTTGGTAACCCAATTAGGAAAATAGAGGGTGAAATCCAGTTTTTATCTTAGGTGACGTGAGACAAAATGAGACAAAAAGACGGGAGCAAATGTGCTCTGAGGGCTCTGGTCAGAAACTATGACATGAACCTTCCAGGACCTGATTACTGGGACAGATGAAAAGACACAAGTTAGGTGAAATGGACTGGATCATGCCTGTAATCTCAACTTCTCAGGAAGCTGAGGCAGGCAGGTTGCAAGTTCAAAGTCAGCCTAGGAAGTTAGTGAGATCTTGTCTCAAAATAAAATAAAAAGGGCTGGGGGTATAGCTCAGTGGTAGAGCACTTGCCTAGCATGTTTGAGGCCCTGAGTTCCACCCCCAGCACTGCAAGAAAACAAAAATAAAAACACTCCAGATATTTAGTTTAAATCAATCTCAATGTGCAATAGACTATCCTGTTAAATGGGATGATAATAGATTGGTTAGGAGGAGGAGGAAAAGGAAGAAAGGAAGGAAAGAAGGAAGGAGAGTGAGAGACACAACCAGATATCCCTTGCATGCTGGAAAAGAGGGTATGTATGTAGAGTTACTCTGATATCATTACCTTCCTTTCCCTTTGTCTTCCTCTTGCCAAAGTGCTGGGTCTTCACTTTCTTCCTGTGATTAATCCCAGATTTACTTAAGATGCATTAACTAAGCTTTATGTAGTTGGATGGCAAATTTGGGCACTGTATAAGCTGAAAGTTTCCTGAAGTTAAAAACAAAACAAAAAAAGTAATATCTTCCATACCTGCAAATATATTATGCAACCCAAAGTGACACCACTGAGAGAAGTTAAGCAGATGTGACACACATCGCTGCAATGAGAATAGAGGTTGATAGGTGCCATTTAGGTGTAGGTGCCTTGTCGAAAGCCATTGCTGGGTTGACAGATACTGGGGCCTCCAGGGTTGGGGTGTACTTTTTGCACTTGTCTTTGTGCCAAAGAGAAGAGTGGATATAGTTTTGCTGAATTAATTCGCTCACACCCAGCAGCGTGCTGCAAGTCATTGTCCCATTTGGGAGTGGGGGTGAGGTCTACAATGATCTTGGTTCTAAGTTAGGCATTTTATAACAGCCTTAAACAGTGGGTTTTCATCAGGTCCACTGCTTTTTGTGGATTGAAATTTGAGGGTTCAAAGAAGTTAAGCAATGTGTCCCAGGTTACAGTTACGTAAATGTCAGAGTCCAGATTTAAACCATGCCTGTGGGCTCCAGGTCTAGGTCTTTCCATTATGGTGTCTGGGAGACAAGCGTTTAAGCAGGGATCAGTCCTCTCCTCTGTGAGTGACCTGGCTCTAACCCTTTGTCACCATGTTCTTTAGCCTCTGTGAACCATTCTTTCCTGTTCTATAAAGTGGACACAAGAATGCCACTGAAATCAGAGTGGACCATGCCTTCCCAGGTCACTTGGCACATGCCTGCCAGTGGTGGGCACTGGGCCTGCAGTCCACATTCTGAGGATGCAAGGCTCCATCTTGCTCTTGGGAGCCTGGGAAGAAGAACCATGGTGGCAGAGGAGTCAGCCGTCTGGATTTGTTGGTGTCTCTCCATCCCAGCAGAGGGAAGTCCTAGCTGCTGGCAGCCACTGCTGCATTAGAATTAAGTGGATACCAGGAAGAACCACTCTTCTTTTGCTGATTTTTAAAATGTCACCTAATCATTGTGTAGGTTTTCCTGTGGAATAGCTTGAACTATCCCTAACCTCACTTTACTTAGACTTTTGGTTGAGAGCTTGGCAAAGATAGTAACTGATCTTTGTTTCTCTACAGGTGAATTCACCACAGGGTAGGCTACTTCCAAGAAGGACAGCGCACTGGTTGGCTTCTCCAGAAGCCTGCTGGTGGCTTTGCGACCATCATCTGTAACCCTCCTTGTGCATCTCAGTTAGCACATTAATTTGAATCTTCTGAAGTCACGAATCATAAGAAAGGTAGAAATTCTCTTTGTATGTGTCCAAATACATAAAATGAATTGAAGAGAAGTAATTTTTGGATGATATTGCTGATTTGCCTTATTCATGCATTGACGGGGTCACTGGGAGCTGATGAGCTGATGGGGTTTACACTGACTTACTGTGCAAGACCTGTATGTGGGGGAATTCTTTGGGTCCCCAAGGGAGCTCTGCCCCAGACCAGTGATGAGGAGATCATGTGATGACTGTTTTTAATGGTTTCTCGTTCTGTCTTTGAGGGTGCTAGAGTCAAAGATTCTCTAAAAAAACCAAACCAGAAGAAGCAAGCCCTCCCTGTGAACCAGTGCCATGTATGGGCCACCACTGGTAGGGGCACAGCCAGACCCTAGCCTTTCCCTGTGAGTCAGTGCCATTTGCAGACTGTGGGGTAAGAGAACGTGGATTCACCAAGAAGCAAGCCCTCCCTGCGAACCAGTGCCATGCGTGGGCTGCCACTGGCGAGGAGGACAGTCAGACCTCAGCATCTTCTGGTGTGCAAGCTGGGAAACAAAAAAATGTTTTGTTACCCCCCAATCCCCCCCCAACCCCCAATGTAAATGACCAGCTGATCCGGAGGAAATACAGGCTGTGACGATAGCTATTGAGGTGAACTGCAATTTGATGCTTGTGGTGTTTTGGTATTTCACTGACTTGGCAGGTCCAGGGCTGGTGATCTGATCATCTATTCAAAGTATGATGGTATGCAGTGTGGCATCTGGGGGGAATCTCCTTCTGAGGGTGGTGGTCATTGTTGATTCCTTATTGTCTTGTTTTGAAGTCCTATATCATTTTCATTGTTTTGTTGGGCTGGGTTTTATTCTGTTCTGTTTTGTTTGATTTTGTTATATCTGATGGCATGAGCAGCTATTTCAAAGACAGCAAGATATATTACGGTAACCATTTTGGATTTACTATTGTTTTGTTTTGAAGTTCTTTATTGCACTCATTGTTTTGTTTTTATTGGTTCTAGTCTCTTGTGTTTTGTTTGATTTTTTACTATGTTTGAAGGTATCTGCAGCTATTTTGAAGACAACAAGAGGCATTATGGTAACTATTATTGATTTTGTATTGTTTTGAAGTCCTGTGTAACTTGCACCGTTTTTTTTTATTGGTTTTATTGTTTTATTTTGCTTGGTTTTATTCTCTTTAAAACCAAACCAAACCAAACCAAAACAAAACAAAACAAAAAACCCAAAAAACAAAAACAAAAA
>RJWT010005457.1:0-30959 GCA_004365215.1 Cuniculus paca | reverse complement strand
TGGTGGAGAATATGTTAAGATCCACTATACTAGGGGCCGGGGATCTAGCTCAGCGGCCTAAGTGCCTGCCTGGCAAGCACAAGGTTGTGAGTTCAATCCCTGGTGCTGCAAAAAAAAAAAAAAGAAAAAAAGATCCACTATACTTCTACAGTGGGGAATTTTGTCCTAAAAGATATATTGCCTGTGAAATAAAGTCAGTTAAATGGGTGGTAGTGATAAGTTTTAATTGACTTTGAAGACAAAATAGTGGCAACTTTTAGGTGAAGAAATGAGATAGTTGATTTTGCTTAATTTGGAGTGTTTTTCTTAGATTCTGAGTTGATTTATATAAGTATAATATGCACTTAAGTGAAGAATAGTATCTTTAGTCATCAGAATAATAGTGGACTTTGAATCATTCAGTCCTGTCTGGGTCAGAATTCCACTTTTACTGTGTACATAGCTATACATGCCTGCATGATCACTTTATTGTACCTCTCTAAGTTGTGGTTTTTCATGTGTAAATGGGAGTGCTTAACACATATGAGGTATATATATTTACATATATGTATTACATACATACATATTACATATATAGTATATATTTTGTACCAACCATGTATGAGACTCTTAAAAGATAGCTTTATGATATTTTGTGCTGAGTTTAAAAGTCTGTGTACAGCTACTCTTTATCAAATGGTGATCCTTGATATGGAGTGTAAACTTCTGACTTACTTCTACTGTTCAAACTGAAGCTATTTTCTAGAGTAGGATTATGAATAGCTATCTCTTCACTAAACTAAATTGGCTCAAAGACAAAGCATTGTGTTTTTCAGATATATTTGCTTCCCTTTAGCCACCCTTCGAGCTTCCAAATGAACTACTCAAAATGTGTATTTAAACTTCAGATGGAAAGAACCTTAGGTATCATACACACACTCTACCTCCTCAACTCAAATCCCCAACACTCAGATTCTGAGAATTGGGATCCAGAAGAGGTAATTGACTTGCTCAAAATTGAAAAGCAGTAACTGTGATTGGGGTTCCCTAACTCTTAGCCAAGTATATTTGCCTCACATTTGGGGCTTCATACTTTACCTGAGCTATTCATGATTTGCTAATTTTATTCTTCAGGGAAAGTGATGGTTTGTGATTATAGAGCCCTGCAATTCTATGACATTTTGTTTGATGATTACTCTGATAATATTAGAAATGTAGGTTTGATGCTGTGAGGTATACTGGTGATCAATATAATTCACCAGATGAGTTTTATTTTACATTGTACAAAACGAATAGCAAGAATCTCTATACAAAGTTACCAGACTAAATTAACATTAAGAAAAAACTACAAAGTTAAGACTACTCAAGCCCAAAAGATGAAAGTGTTCTGGAAAAAATGTTATATAAGAAACAATGTTTCATTTAAAAAATGTTTCACTGATTATCGAGCTATCTAAAACTATTTGAGAATCTCATTTCATACTGCTTATATATGAGGAAGGCTTTTCCTAAACCAACCTTATGTGAAGTAATATATATATATATATTTTTTAAATGCTTTGCTCACTTATTATTTTTCTCTTTAGAATATAGACTTCATGATAGAAGGACTTTATCTGGCACACAACTAGTACTCAAAATGCTTATTTAACTGTTGAAAATAGTTCCTCAGAAATGAAACATACAATTATCATATGACTCCAAAATTTTACTTTTAGTTATGTATACAGAAGAACTGAAAACAGGTAATCTGACAAATACATGTCACACACAATTTTTTTTTTTAGTGTCGGGGATCGAACTCACAACCTCATGCTTGCCAGGTGGGTGCTTGTGCCACTGAGCTATAACCCTGGCTGCACACACATTTGTAGCAACGCTATTCACAATAGCTAATAGAAAGAACAACCAAAGTATTTATCTGTTGATGAATGGATAAATTGTGACATATGCACACATTGAAATATTCTCCAGCCATAAGGAGGGATAAAGTTTTTATACATACTACAACATAGATGGACCACAAAAATAGTATGCTAAGTGGAAGAAGCAAGATGGGAAGGTCATACCTTGTCTGATTCCACTTACGTGTAATGTTCAGAATAGATAAATCCATAGAGACAGAATGTAGACTGATGGTTTCCAGACACTATCAGGAGGGGAGAGTGAGCAGAAACTGCTTAATGGCTATAGGATTTTCTTTGGAATAACAGAAATATTTCTGAACTAGATAGAGATGATGGTTGCACAACATGGTGAATGTACCATTTGCCACTGCATCGTTTACTTTACAATGGTTAATTTTATATTATGTGAATTGTACCTCGATAAATTATTTTTTAAATGCATGATGAGTGAATGAAGGAATGAATTTATTTGTTTTGAGTGCCTGATGCAGGTAGGTAAATGTGTAGAAAACTGCCACTTACTAGCTATCTGAGAAAAAATGAGAGAAAGAGAACAAGCAATGATTACACTAAAATATCTCTACTACTGTTTGACTCATCTGGGGTAGGAAAATACTTGAATGGTGAGGAACACATTTAGAAATAGTTCCTAAAATCTGATGTAGCATGAGGGACCTAGCAGAATAAGATTGCTGATGCATATGACGGCCGTGTGTATGTAATGTTCACTTGTCAAGTTCAGAAATGCTAATTCTTTGGCTCTTTCCCATGGGACTGCCTGCCTCTGTGACAGAGCTCATTTTACCTGCTCTTTCTGGCTTTGTCCTTATTGTGGATCCTACATCATATCTGAAATCCTTCCAGCTTAGGGATGCAGTGAAAGAATTCCAGCCTCAAACCAATCTATAATTGGCTAGAAGTATCTCTTTTGAGTGACGTGATCTTTCTTCCTAGGGGAATGCAGGAACGGAAATTAATTAATCCAAGTTCTATCTTAACACTTGAATCCATTCATTTTACTCGTCAACATGCTCTTCTTTAGAATGAAACAAATTTCCTAATTCAATCTATTCACTTGATTTCATTTTATAACTTTGTTGCACTCCATAATGATTATCACATGCTGACTTTCTGTATTTTTCTAGTCAGAATCTAGATAAACTGAATTATTGCAAATTATAATGAAGTATCTAGATTTGATATTTTCACTACTAAACTTTAGCCTTTAATATATGTTCTACAAAGGCCACCAAGTGATTGTTTATAAAAATAAATTTTAACAATTTACCCTTGTTCTCTTTTCATTTTGTATTCCCATGTATTTAATTATCAGCAATTGTTTCTCTATTTATAGGCATCTCTGAAAAATGAGGAAATACCTAAGCAGTAAGCTTAGACTTATTCTCAAATGTAGGTTTGTAACTGCTTTTCTATGGAAATTAATAATGAACAACTAAAATTTCTGTGGTATGTCACCCGTCATATTAGTAACTGGAATAAAAGTTAAACATTTTATTCTTTTAAAAGTACTGTCTTAACATAGCTAGATTTTTATGTTGAGTGAAGTGTATGATGTAATGCAGTGCATAACAAAGAAACAGAATAATAGAATAGCATAGTAGTCAAGGGCACTGAGTTTTGGAATCAGACCTAATCTTGGATCCAGCTATACTATTTGCTGGATATGTGACCTTGGAAAACTCCTTTAACATCTATTCACCCATTCATAAAATGAGGATGAGCAATCTGTCTCTCTAAAAATAGGGCCTCACATGCAACCAGAGTTGATTATTATTTTAAAGTTAATGATTTTGCAAATTTATAAAATACCTTTTCCCTCTCTTTTTTCAGCTGTGAACACTTGCCTGTACTGGATTGTTTGCTTCCCTGTTCTCACTGTCATCTCACTTGATAAAAAACAGTCTTAGAAAACATTAGTGTTCTAATAAAATGCTTTTTCCTTCGCTAGCTTCTGGAACCTCAGCTATTGACTTAGTTTTTATGTATGTATGCAAATGAAACATTGAAGAACTGTAGAGGCGTTGTAAATAAAACATTGGTTTACCAATCATCAGATTGTTAGTGTGCTAGAGAAATGTGCCAGACTGCTTTTGACAGAACCAGAATGGAAATCTTTTTAAACAGCATGCCAAATACTAATTAATTTTCTGAACGCTTCAAGATTCCCACTGAGCTTATATTCCTGAGTCTTTCTGTAGAGAGATTAGTGCCAGAAAGTTGATGGTGAGGTCACAAGTATAAAATTTTAGTTTTATGGCAAGATAGATCTTTGTATGACTCAGTTACATGAGAAATGAGTATCTGAAAAACAAGAGAAGAAAATTGTTGGGTGTGTTTGCAAAAATCTTCCCAAGTCTCATTACATAAATGCTTTTAGGATGAATGCTGGTAGCAGCTTTCTTGTTTCTCATATATAGCCATTGTGAGATTGCTATGGTAATCATTGTGACTGACAGTTCACATCTGGAGACTTGTAAAATCTGCATATTGATAACCCCCATTTGGCTTTGCCTCATCTTCTGTGATAAGAGCTTGCTGCTTGTCTTTTCTCTCCCTCAGGAAGGAAATGCTCGATCTAATGGGTAAAAATGGTATTGTCTTATATTTTAATTTTTATTTCTTATATTATTCAATAAGTGTTCAAAATTAGGAATGAGTTATATTTTAATATAAGCTTAGGGAGGAAAGGAAGAAAGAGGGGATAAGACAAGGGGTTGGAATATGTGTGGAGGAAAAGAAAAAGAATGGAAGAGATAAATTGAAAACGTGTGATAGAATGGCAAGATAAAAGAAACTGGAGTGTGGGGCTTAAGAGTGGGTGAAGATGGGAAGAAAGAACAAGGAAAATTGTTTTGATGCAAGTGTCAGTGCTCATACACTCCTTTAAACTTTGAGATTCAGATGATCATTTGTTATCTACCGTCCTTTAGAAATGTTTATCAACTTGTTATGATTCATCAACTCTTACACGTAAGTCACTAGATGTTTCATTCCAAATTGGGACATCAGAACAGCCCACTAGAATGGAAGTCCTATTAGATGCACCACCAGTGACTACTATCAAATTATATTAAGTTCAAGTTTGTCATCTTCATGTGATTAGATGTCTTTACAGCTCTAAAGAAAAGAAAAATATCTTTCATTTTAGAGTTTATCATGAGAATCTATGCGCAGAGCTCTGGAAGTCACTCTAACTGGAATTGTCATCATCCATGATGCAAACACTATAAAGTAAGGGTTGCTGTGGAGTTAATTACACCCTGCTTGTATTAACAGCCTATGCTAAAAGCGACTGTCCTTATTCCATCTACAGTCTGTACTTTCAAAATTGTTTGTGGTACTAGGGATTGAACCCAGGGGAACTCTGCCACTGAGCTACACCCCCTGTCTGTTTTTTATTTTCAGACAGATCCTTGCTAACTTTCAATCCTTCTTCCTCAGGCTCCTAGTGTTGGGATTACCAATGTGTGCCACTATGCCCACTTATTTCTATATATTTATGAGAGAATTTGATTAGGTCAACCTGCTAATCTGTAGTGAGTATCGGTTTTGGTTCTATCTCAGGGATGTTTTTGTCCTTTTGCTTAGCCCATGTACATTGCTTTGACTTGTGCATTTCCAGTAGTCAGCTCTGGCTTGATTTCTTTATTCTTTTAGCACCTAACATGAGAGAGAAGTGTGCCAGATACTGAAAAATCAGAAGTGAGCACTGAAAAGAGGCAGATTCCTACTTGAAGTGTATATTTCAGATCCATAGTGGAGGTGAGATAGAAAAACAAATGAACAAAGTGATTTCATATGTTTGTAAGTTCTGAGGAGAAAATAAATCAGGAAAACACAATGCAGAATGACTTGGGGAGGTGTGTTTAAGACAAGATAGTCAAAGGAGATGTTCCTGAGAAAGTAAGATTTTAAGTAAGGCCTCAGTGATTGAGATACAGGGAGCAGTACAGTAGCATGTACAGAGTCCCTGTGACCAGATGACTTGAATTTTTAAAAATTTTTTGTTATGGAAAATTTCAAACATATTATCAACTCATGCCCTTCTTTATTTCATTGATGAAACTTTTTACCCCATAACACTTACATATTATTTTAATAGCTTATTGTTTTCTAGTCATTATACTATTTTATCCAAAGATATTTGAATGTGTATTTCTAACAGATAGTTTCTTTTTAAAAATATATCCAAATACTGTTATCATAACTAGAAAAAAATAACAGTGTTTTTTTTTTTCTGGTGCTGGGTATTGAACTCACGACCTTGTGCTTGCTGGGTGAGCACTGCATTACTGAGCTATATCCCCAGCCCCAAATAACAGTGGTTTAATATCAAATATGAAGTCTGTATTTTTTTAAATTTTATTTTTTATTAGTACATGTTTGCAGTACAAAATGATTATATTCCTTGTGGGGAGTTGATACATGTATCTAACACACTTTCATTCTTTATTTTTTTAAATCTAGTTTCCCTCTTCTCCATCCCCCTAGGTCTAGCTCTTGATCCCTTTCCTATTTGCAAGAGAGCTATGTCTCTATTTTCTATCAGCTATCATTTATTTTGTTCTTTATTTATATTTTGGATTTCTCATAGAAGAGAAACTATGTTATATTTAAACATATATCTGATCTATTTTACTTAACATTATTGGTTCTAAGTACATCCATTTTGTGACATGACTTAAATTTATCCTTCTTTATGGTAGTATGGTACTCCATTGCATATAAATATCATGTTATTTTTAATCACTGTGTCTTTGTAGTATCTTTAAAATCATGATTGTAATGCCTCTTGTTTTGTTCTTGTTGCCCAAGATTTTTTTGTTATTCTGGGTATCTTCTGGTTCCATATGAATTTTAGGATTGTTTTCTATTCTTCTGTGAGGAATGCTATTGGTATTTTGGTTGGGATTGTATTTAATCTGTTTATCAGTTTTAGAAGTATGGCTATTTTGACTATAATGGTTCTGCCTATCCAGGAACAGGGGATATCTTTCCATTTTCTAATGTCCTCTTTGATTTCTTTTTTTCCGAGTAATGTAGGTCTTTCATTTCCTTGGTTAGGTTAATTCCTAAGTATTTCATTTTTATTTATTCTATTGTGAATGGTATTATTTTCCTAATTTCTTTCCCAGTGAGTTTATTATTAGTATAGAGGAATGCTATTGATATTTTCGTGTTGATATTTTATCCAGCTACATTGCTGAATTTGTTTGTTAATTCTAGGAGTCTTTCAGGTCTTCTATATAGATGGTCATGTCATCTCCTGATAATGATAATTGATGTCTTTCTTTCCTATACATACCCTTTTTATTTCTTTCTCTTTCCTGATTGCTCTGGCTAATGTTTTGAGCACTATATTGAATAGGAGTGGTGATAATGGACATCCTTGTCTTGTTCCCTGAGTTTATAGAGAAAGCTTTCAGTTTTCCCACATTTAATATGATGTTGACTGTAAGTTTGTCATAAATGGGTTTTATCAAATTGAGATAAGTTTCTTCTATACCTATTATCTTCAGGATTTTTATCGTGAATAGATATTGGATTTTGTCAGAGACTTTTTCTACATTCATTGAGATGATCATGTGATTTTTGTCCTTGCTTCTGTTTATGTGTTATGTTACATTTATTGATTTGCATATGTTGAACCACTTCTGCATCCCTGGGATAAAGCCTAATTGATCAGATGTATGATCTTTTTGATGATTTGTTGCAGTCTGTTTGGCAAAATCCAGTCTCTTTAATAAACACAGACATAAAAATCCTCAACATGGGATTGGCCTGCAGTTTTTATCTTTAGTTTGCTCCTTGTCTGGTTTTGGAATTACTGCAGTGTAACCCTAGCTTCTTGGAAAGAGTTTGACAGTACTTCTTCCCTTTCGTTTCATTAAGGAGTTTGAATGGTGTTGGCATTAGATCTTTCCTGAAGTTCCTTTGTAGAATTCAGCAGGGAATCCATCCTGTCCTGGGTTTTTGTTAGTTGGTAAGTTTTTTGTTTTGTTTTTAATTATTACTGCTTCAGTTTCATTGCCTGTTATTGAATTACTCAGTGTTTTCATATCTTGGTTCAGTTTTGGTAATACATGTATATCTAGGGATGCATCCATTTTTTTCTGAATTCTCCAATTTATTGGAGTATAGGCTTTCAAAGTAGTTGCTAATAATCTCAAATTTGGTGGCATACATTGCGATTTCTCCATTTGATCTTATTTTATTTTAGTTTAGTTTCGTTTCATTTCGTTTTTATCTAAGACATGCTTTACTTGCAATTCAGGCTCATTTTGTAGACCAGTCTGGCTTTGAACTCACAGTGATCCTCCTACCTCAGCCTCCCCCATGCTGGTATTACAGGCATGTGCCACCACACCCAGCAATTTCTCTTTTTTTCATTTCTAATTTGGGCCTTTTATTACCTTTTTGGAGGTAAGATTGGCTAAGACTTTGTCTATTTTGTTCATCTTTCAAAGAACTTGGTCTTTGGTTCATTGATTTTTTTGTATTTTTCAGTCTCAATTTCATTAATTTCTGCTCTAATTTTTATAATTTCCTTCCTTTTACTATTTTTGGATTTGGATTGTTCTTGTTTTTTTTAGGACCTTGAGGCACCTCAATAGGTTATTTATTTGGACTTGCTCTCTGTTTCTGATGTGAGCATCCATAGATATAAACTTTCACCTTAAGATCACTTTCATTGTGTTCCATAAGTTCCAGTATGTTGTGTTGGCTTTATTGTTTGACTTTAGGAACTGTCTAATTTCTTCCTTTATTTCTTCTTTGACTCATTGATTATTCAAGTGTATTGTTTCCATACATATACATAGTTTCTGTGGCTTCTTTTGGCATTGACTTCTGTTTTCATTGTGATATGATCTGATAATATGCATGGAATAATTTCAGTTCTGCATTTACTTAAGCATGCTTTATGGGCTAGTATGCAGTCTATTTTGGAGAAAGTTCCATATGCTGCTGAGAAGAATGAATATTCTATCACTGGTTAGAATAGTCTGTAGATACTTATTAAATTCATTTGTTTGAAGGTTTGGTTCATCTCTGATTTTGTTTTGTTTTGTTTTGTTTTTTTGTCTAGTTGAACTGTCTATTAATGACAGTGGAATATTGAGGTCCTCCACTATAGTTGTGTTGATATTTATCTGATCTTTTATGTTTACTAGTGTTGTTTTATGAAGTTGGGTGCACTGGTGTTCAGTGTTAACGCTTCCTGTTGAATTGTTCCCTTAACCAATATATAGTGACTTTCTTGTCCTCTTCTGATGAGTTTTAGTTTGAAGTCCACTTTGTGTGAAAAAAAGGATAGTCACTCCTGCTCTTTTGGGGTTCTCATTGCATAAAATGTTGTTTTCCATCCTTTTATTTTTAGTCTGTGAATTTCTTTTAGGGTTAAATATGTTTTTTTATATGTGCCATACCATTGGGTTTTATTCTTGATGGATTTTACCTATGTGTGTCTTTTCATTGGGAAATTAAGACCTTTTACATTGAGAGTTATTACTGAATGATACAAGTGAATCCCTGACTTACAAATGAGTTTCATTCTGGGAGAATGTTGATAGGTTGTATTCATTTGTAAGTCCAAAAAAGTGAGTCTTCTGTACCCTTGACACAAATATACAGTGTATGTTGCTTTGTGCTTCCTAACAGTCCACTCCACATCACCGCTTCTTTCCCTCTTGCTTCCAGACATCCTGGGCTATGATTAAACACTGTATTACTGTATACTACTATACTGTACAATAAGTACACAACATCACAACTGTGACAGTGTCTGGCAGACACATGAGATATTTCTATAATTTGCATCTATGAATGTTTGTAATGTGAAGTCCATTTGTATCTGTTAAAGTTTGCAATTCAAATGTTTGTAAGTCAGGGACTTACTGTATTGACTTATTCCTGTCATTGCATGATTTTTCCAGTTTCTGATCCCCACTCCCCAATGCCCCGCTTAGCTGCTTACCCTACCAGATGTATTTGTTCCGCTTGTTTTATTGTCTCTTTTTGGGATATCATTGAGAATATTTTGAAGTGTTGATTTGGTTGTCATGAATGTGATCTTTGTCATGGAAACACTGTTTCTCCATCAATTTTTAAAGATAGTTTTGCATGGCATATGAATCCAGGTTGGAAGTGATTTTCTTGTAGGGCTTTGAACACTTCACTTCAAGTTCTCTTGGTCTGTAAGGTTTGTGTAGAGAAGTCTGTAGCAATTCTAATGAATTTATCCTTATAAGTGATTAGTTATTTCTGACACCTTTTAAGATTCTGTTCTTGTGTTGGACTTCTGGGATTTTTGACAATGATGTGTCATGGAAAGATTCTTTTCTGATCACAGCTGTTTAGGGTTTTATGTACTTCACATATCTATACATTAAATTCTTGCCCCCATATTTGGAAAGTTTTCTGCTATTATATTTATAAACAAGTTTTTGTATGCCATTTATGCTGTTTCTCCGTTTTTATTAATTCTGGTTAATCTTGTTAATTTCTTCACATCATCTCGAGCAGCTGTTGGATCAATTTTTCTCATTTTCTTGTTTTTAGGTATTTCTGAGTAATTGGTCTCTGAAAGCCTTGTCTCCTACTTCTGTCTTCACATTTGTCACTTTTTCTGCCTATATTTTCAATAGCTTCTGTTTGGTACCTTTTAATGGACTAATTCTTTGCTAAACTGGTTATTTATGTTTTATATAATTTTGTGTAGCTCAAGTAGTGTCTTATTTAAACTGACTGATCACTTTGTTTATTAAGCCCATTATCTGTTTAGCTGTATCTTTTTAAGGTCTCTTCTGTTTTTTTTTTTTTTCAATAATTTGACTGCAGGACCTTCGATTTCCTCCCTCTTGAGGCCCCATTGATCAACTTTGGAGCATTTTGGAGTTTTTGAAGGCATTTTCTTGCCTTGCCTTCTCATGTGTTTTGTTTTGTTTTACTTTGTACTGAGATTTGTAGGTTGATTATAGTAGAAGATTTTGTTTATGGAGACCTGTTTAGTTAGTGTTTACTTTTCATTAATGCATTCTGGGTGTGGCTAGTTATATGCCTTTGCTTCTGTCCCAGTATTTAACCAACTCTGTTATTTGGGAGGGGAGGCCTTGTTGTATTTGACTCAGCACTCAATTCTCCAGGAATGGGTCACAATATTCTTAATGATTACAAAGATAATCCAGATACTGGCATATAGAGAAAGCCAATTAATACCTGTAGCAACAATTATGCTGCCTTGGCAATAACAATAAAATCAACAGCAGTAATAGTGTCAAAGACAAACTTGATTTTGACATATCCTAAGAACCAGTAGTACCACCCTTAACCATAGAAAAATATATAACTGCAGTATAAATACTAAGACAAACCAGATATTGATGTGTAGTAAGTATCTATTAAATGCAACAACTATACCTCCACTAATTATAAAACAGTATTCAACAGTAATACCATAGAGTAAAATATCTAAGGATGAATTATACTAGTAAAGATTATTATACTAGTAAGGATTAACCATACTAGTTAAAATAAAGGAGGTGGGGAACTTGAAAATGAAAAAGTAGAAATTGGAAAATTAATGAAACATGAAAAGCAGAAGAGAAAAGTTAAACGAAGGACACATTTGAGGAGTAAAATGGAATTAACAGTATTTGATAAATGTAACAGAAAAGAACAAATGAGAAAAAGAAGAAAAAAGAAAATACAGAGATCAAAATAAGGGAAACAAAAATAAGAAGGAAAAACATATTTCAAGAAGAAAAAAGAAGAAAAATTCCCAAATCTCCAAAACACTCATGAAAGAAAAAGAAAAAAAGTTTAGTTAGAAAAAATTCCAGACCCACCCTATGTGCCTGCTGCCATTGGGGTGCTTGCTTCCCTCAGGTAACCAGCATGGGCTGGAAGAAACAGCCAGATATGCCCGTGTGTCTTCAGGTCACCATCAGAGAGGTTGCTTCCTGCAGGCAGCCAGCACAGGCCAAGAGAATCAGACAAACATGTCCCTGTGAGCCTGCTACCATTGGGAGAGTCCCAGTGTAGCCACACAGGCCAAGAGAAGAAGCAACCCCACCACCATACACCCATGGCCATTGAGGAAGCCTTGATGTAACCACATAGGTCTGGAGAAGCCTGCCCCATACCCCACTGCCTCCCTGGGAACCCGGGTTTGGAGAAACCCAGATTCCTGGCCCATTCACCTACACAACAGAGATGCAGCCAACATGGGAGTACCTGGGACCCCACAACCAGCTTGTTGAGAGGAACCCAGGAGAATGTCAAGATGAAGGAGCAAAAGGCAATCTCAGACCTCTGGCCCAGACACAACAAGTCTGGGAGATATAGACATAGAAGAAAATGGAAGTCACAGACATGGAATCTCTGAAGGGATAACAACCAAAGCAAAGAAACAACTTCATGAGGCTGTAAAAGTAGTCAGATCTGAAATAATATCTCAGGTAAAGGAAGAAATCACAAACATAATGAAAGAATTGCGGAGCATGTCTAAAGAAGACATAGATAAAAAAGAGGAGCATAGGAAAATAATGGAAACCTTGAATGAACAATATAGAAAGGAATTGCAATGCATGAAACAGATAAAAAAAAAAACTCCAGGAAATTAAAAACTCCATTGAGAGCTGGTAAAACCACTTGAAAGAGACTGAAGATAGACTTTCAGACCTTGAAGACAGGTTTTCAGCTAGCGACTGTGAAAGGAAAAAATCTCTTAAAAATAACAAGGAACCAGGAAATAATATTTCAATGGTTGCAAGACAATGAAAGAAAAATAATTATGAATGACAGGTGTCAGTGAAAAAGCTGGGTGGGGGGGTCAACACAAATGACATAAAAAGATTATTTACAGGAGTAGTAGCAGAAAACTTCCCAAGTATGGGAAAAGGACCTGACATTCAGATAAGTGAGGCAGATGGCCCTCCAACTAGCTATAACCAAAGTAAATCTGCATCCAGACATATAATAATCAAGATCCCAGAAATTCAGCACAAGAACACAATATTAAAGGCTATTAGAGAAAAGAAACAGATTGCCTATAAAGGAAAACCCATCAGAATCATGGCAGGCTTGTCAACACAAACCATCAGGTCAAGAAGAGTTTGGAGTGAATTGTTTCAAATCCTGAAAGAAAACATCTTCCAACCCAGATTGATGTACCCTGCAAAACTATCTTTCAAAATGGATGGAAAAATAAGATACTTCCATGATAAAGAACAACTGAAGGAATTCATGACCACCAAACCAATCCTACAGAGTGCTGAAGGATATTCTAGAGAGAGAGAAAGATGACCATGGTTCCAGGAACAGTAGCAGAGGGGAAATGCCAAACAGGACAGACAGTTGAATGGAGGGGGAAAGGGAGGGGGCCAACAGCAGGAGGATAGCATGACAGAGATGAGCCAATGCAAGCCAGTTGTAATCATTATTGTAGATGGCCTCAATTCACCAATAAAAAGAAACACAGGGAGAATGGATCAAGAAACAAAATCCTTCCACTGTACACAAGAAACATAGTTAACTCAAAAGGAAATTCATAGACTGAAAATCAAAGGAGAGAAAACAATGTTCCATGTGATAGGAAACCAGAAAAAAGCAGGGGTAGCTGGCCCATCAACTACAGAATGGATAAGAAAGATATGGTATTTTTATACAATGGAAAGCTACTCACCTATAAAAAAGGATAATCTCAAGGCTCTTGTAGTTAAATGGATACAACTTGAAATCATGCTCATGGGTGAAATGGTTCAGATTCACATGGGTGAACATCATGTTGTCTCTCTAGCATAAAAAACTGAAGGAGTTAGTGGGTTTCAAAATGCACAGGAGATATTGTGAAAGTGATGGGGGGGAATGTCTAAAAAGGGAAGGTGGTAACCATTATTAATTTCCTATTATCTTGTTTTGAATTCCTGTATCATTTTCATTATTGTGTTAGGTTTGGTCTTATTCTATCTTGTTTTGTTTGATTTCTTTTTTTTTATTCTGATGGTATGGGCAGCTATTTTGAAGATAAGATATATTTTGGTAGCCATTGTTGATTTTGTAGTATCTGGTTTAGAAGTCCTATAATGCATTCATTGTTTTGTTTTGATTGGTTTTATTCTGTTTTGTTTTGTTTGATTTTATTATGTGTGATAGTATGGACAGCTATTTTGAAGAAAACAAGTGAAATTATGGTAGCCATTGTTGATTTTCTATTATCTTGTTCTGAAGTCCTGTATCACTTTCATTGTTCAGTTCTGATTGGCTTTATTCTGGTCAGTTTTATTTTATTTAAAATAAAAAAAGAAAGAAAATATCTCCCCCTGTGTCTCCCATGAGCCAGCAGCAGTCATGGGCTGGGTGGAGAACTAACAAACCAACCCACGCCCTCCCATGAGCCAGTGGCAGTTGTGGGCCGAGTGGAGAACCAAGAAGCCAACCTGCCCTCCTGTGAGCCAGCAGCAGTCATGGGCTGAGAGGAGAACTAAGAAGCCAGTGTATGCCCTCCTGTGAGCTGGGAGACAAGAAGAGTGCCTTAAACCACCCCACTCTGGTGTAAGCATTCAGCTGATTTGAAGGAACACAGGCTGACATGATAGCAACTGAAGTTATTAAAACAACTTAATGTTCATATTGTTTGATTGACTTTGCAAGCCTACAGCTGGTAGTCTGAACATGTATTTAGAGGATAAGAATATGCAATATAGCAACTATGGGGGATTTCCTTCTGTCTTGTTTTTGAAATCCAATATTGCTCTCATTGTTCTGTTTTGTTCCATTTTATTGTTTTGTTTTATTCCCTTAAAAAAAGTTTCTCTCTCTTTTCGAATGAGTAGTTCTTTTCAGCATGCATAGTCTTGGAGCCCAGCAAGTCATCATTTTCTCTACCTTACTTTATGGCCTGTGGGTTTGTGAGGTGCCTTCCTGCTCCAGATGCCCCTGTGTCTGTACACCCCAGACTGTGGCAGCTGACTGAGCTGAGGTGTTTCCTTGCTCATGTTGGTAGATGGAGAAAGCAATCAGACCACTCGGGTTTGCTGGCTAAGACAGTGAGTCAAGGCTTTAAGCAGACTGCTGGACTTAATGCCAGCACTTTTAGACACACACTTTCAGACCCAGCCAGCTCTGAAATCCATCTTTGCTGGACTTCCTTTGTCACCATGGAGGGTAGGACCCATGTCCTTCCTAGCCTAAGCTTAAAGTTTTCATGAGGTCTATGTCTAGCCTACATGTCTGTGTCTAGCCTGCAAGTCTTTGTCTCACCTGTATGTCTGTGTCTCTCCATGAGTCTCTCCTGTGGCATGGGAAGCTATCACTGGAAACCCTGGAGTGGAGTTTTTCTGTAATTATTCTCTGGCTCAGTCTTAAGTAATTAACATCTTCCCAAAGTGGTGCCTGACTAAACACCATAGCAGTATGGTGGGCGCTGCTCTGGGTTTCTTCTTCAACTCTGGTCTGCCATGAAGGAGTCACTACAGGAGTAAAACCATATGCTGTTTTTGTAAGCTTTTAGTAGCCATGGGATTTGTTGGACCTGGCATTGCTGTGCTGGTTTGTTTGCTCTCCCTGGAGCTTCCAACTGTTTGGTTTTATTTTCTCTCCCAAGATGTTGCCTTCGTCTATGAACAGTTCAGTTGACTGGTCAGTACCAATCTGCTGCCTTGTGCCAGGAGAAATAAAATAGAGCAGTCTTGGAGTTGGCAGGTGGCTACCAGCAAGGTGCAGGATCCATGGGTATAGAGTTTGTCAGAAGCAAATGCCACTGAGGTGGGTCTCAAGTTTGTATTTAAGCTTCTATTTGATCAGTTATCTGCTGTCAATTATATGTTACAAAACATACAAAACCTCAGAGATATGCAGGAATAACTATGGAGTCTCTGAATCAGTGGGTAATTCTGTTGCTCTAAGTAGAGCTTGGGGAACTCACTCTTGTATATCTACAATCAGCTGTGGCTGTATTTGGTGATGTTGTTGATCTTGGTCTGCTCTCTCATGTATTAGAGCTTTAGTTGGTCTGATGTGATTTTGCCACACATGTCTTTTCCTCTCACAGTCAATCTAGGGTGTATTTTCATGTAAAGATTAGAAGAGTAAGAGGAAACCAAATCGCCTAAGAGCATGTGAATGCTGGGGAAGGGAGAGCACTTGGCCTAGCATGTGTGAGGCCCTGGGTTTAATTGTACATGAGAGAGACAGACAGGGAGAAACAGAGAGAGGAGTGGAGAGAGGGGAAACAGAGATAGAGATAGAGACAGAGAGACGGAGAGAAAAGAAGAGGAGGTCGTGGCAGAGGAGGGCAAGAAAAAGGAAGATTTGGAGTAGGAGAAAGGAGGAGAAGGAGAAGGAAGAAAAGGGCGTTGGGAAGGAGACAAAAAAACAAGTGAATGCTTTTTATAACCTCTGCTGATCTCACTTGTGCTGGCTTCCTGTTGGTCAAAGTAAGTCAGTGTGAGGAGATTCGTATTAGCTTTCTGTTACTATAAGAAACGTCTGAGGTTATCAACTTACAAAGAGAAAACGTTTATTTTGGCTCTCTGTTTTAAGAGGTTTCAGCCCATGATCTGTTGCTTGGGCTTGGGCTTGTGTATCACAGCAGGAGCATATGGTTAAACAAACCTGCTCACCTCATGTTTAGAGAGAAAGAGATCAAGTGGGGTGGGCCAAACTCCCATTATCCGCTTCAAAGACACATCTACAGTGACCTCAAACCACCTCTCAAAAACTGCAAGGGATCAAACTTTTCCAAGATAGATCTTTGAGGGATTCTTAAGATCAAACTGTAGCCAAAGCACAAAGATGGTGGGCACATTAGGAAAGCTGTTCTTTGAGATTGTGCAATTAATCTTTGAGATGTAAATGACATTCTTCTGCAGTTTGTTTGAAAATCCAAATAGAAAGAGAGTTTAGAATTTTTAATAAACATCAAAAAGGCTAATGTGGCTGGAACGTAGTAAGAAGGGATAGTGTGTTAGAGGAGGATATAGACTAATTCACTTATTGTTTTGTGGATCATGGAAAGTTTAGGTATGATTCTTAGAGCAGTTGGGAAAATGTACTAGGTTAGAGAGCTGGAGAATGATATGATCTTATTTACATTTTACTTTGTTTTTGATAAATCTGCTTGTGTTTACATATAGTAAAATACACAGATGAATTTTGACAAATGTGTTCACTCATGAAATCATCACCCTAGACAAGATTTCAAATGTTTCATCACTCCAGAAAATGCCATCATATTCCTTTGCTGTCAGTTTCTCCTCCTCCACCAATCTGATTTCTTTTTCTTTTCCTTCCTCCCTTCCTTCCTTCCTTCCTTCCTTCCTTCCTTCCTTCCTTCCTTCTTCCTTCCTTCTTTTCTCTTTTCTTTCATTCCCTTCTTTTCTTCTTTCCTTTCTTTGTGGTACTTAGTACTATTTTACTCTCAGCTACATCCTCAGACATTTTTAAAATTTTTTATTTTGAGATAGGGTATCACAAAGTCACAAATTTGCTCAACTGGGCTCAAACTTGCTATCCTCCTGTATCAGTCTCCCATAGTGCTGGGATTACAGACATGTGCCACAACAACTGACGCATTGATCTGATTTCTATGGGGGTAATTTTACAACTACTACTATAAATTAGTTATACCTGTTCCAGAGCTTCAAGTCAGTAGAATAAGACTAGTATTATTTTGTGTCTGACTTGTTTCAACATAATGTATATAAAATGTAGCTGTGTTGTTTCAGGCACTAGCAATTCATTTGTTTTTATTGTTCTGTACTATGTAATTATCTTACTACACCACAATTTATTTATTTACCTATTGATGGACCTTTGGTTTATTTCCAATTTTTTTTTTTACTATTATGAGCATTTTTTTTTGCAAGCATATTTTCATTTGTCTTGAACAAATACTTAAGAAAGTGTCTTGATTACTTTTCTCTTGTTGCTGGGACAAAATACCTGACACCCAAAATGAAGGAAAAAAAATGTTTATTTAGCTGTTTGTGGAGGTTTCAGTCCATAATCAGTTGACTCCAAGGAAAGGTGGCGTGGCAGTGGGGAAACACTTCAAGGCAGCAGCCAGAGCAAAAAGGGGGCAGAGCAAGCCTCTTCTCCTCCCTTATATTGTAAGCAGGCTACCCCTCCCCTCCAGGGTGGGTGTAGCACTCACACCACCTCTGTGCCCTCCTCTTGCACAGGCTTAGAATATTTACAAAGTAAGGATCATGGCTCCCTGCTGAGTCTCTTAGTTAAATTTCTAAACTTCTCCAATTGACATAATGTATCAACCATAACAGAGAGTAATAGCTTTGTTAGATAGCGTGGTGTATTTCAGTTTTTATAAGAAACTGTCAGGGCTGGGCATGGTGGTGCATGTCTGTAACTTCAGCTACTTAGGAGGCTAATGCAGAAGGGTTACAAGTTTGAGGCCAAGTGGGAGGCTAATGCAGAAGGATTGCAAGTTTGAGGGCTGGTGGGCAATTTAGTGAGATACTATCTCAAAATAAAAATTTTCAGAAAGGGTTGGGGGTATAACTCAGTGATAACTGTTTCCTAGCATGTGCAAGGCCCTAACTTCACTTTCCAGTGTACACACACACACACACACACACACACACATGCCAGGCACACACATAAAGAAATTGTCAAACTATATTTTAAAATTGTTTGTACCACTTCATTGATCAAGCAAATGTAAATTTTAAGACCATAGTGAGACACCATGTCCATATAATAAATTTACATAAATGACATTTAACTCAATTTTATGGGGGATAATATCACTAGGGACTTTTACATCTTGCTAATGTGAACGTAAATTGGTATAATTGATTTTGAAAACAGGCAGTGTTTTGAAAGTTGACCTTTCAACTTTATATTCTACACTCAGCAATTTGACTCCTGCATAGAGAAACTCTTGTGTAAAAGCACTAGGAAGGCATACCTATCATCGCAGCAATCTGGATTTCAAGTGTGAGCCCAACTTGGGCAACTTAGCGTCTTAAGGAGACCCTATCTCAAGAAAACAAAAACAGGAATATGGCTGTAGCTCTCTATGAAGGCCTGGGGTTCAATTCCCGGTACCAATCCGCACAAGGAGCAGAGGCTTTAAAATCTTTGAGATCTCAAGAACTTTAAGAGCAACACCTTTTTTTTTTTGGTGGTGGTGGTGATAGTACTGAATATTGATTCCAAACACTTTTTAATGAGCTGTAACATCCTCAGCATTTTTTTTTTTTTACTTAAGATACCATCTTGCTAAGTTACTAGGTTGCCCAGGCTGAACTCGAATTTGCAATCTTCCTGTTTTGGCTTCCCAGAGTACTAGGATTACAAATGTGTGCCACTATGCCCAGGAGCAACACTATTTGTAATAGCAAAACACTAAAAAAAAATGCCCAACTGTTAATTGACAGGATAAAGAATACATTGTGGGTATTCACACATTAGAATGTTATGTGTTAGGGGAAAATGAATGAACAGCAATTACATGCATCATTGATAAAGTTAATAAATAAGCAAAACTAAATAATATTTTATTCAGGAATAATGTGATAAAACTGTGACAAACAGAGGCAAGTTGTTGATAAATACGTTAAGAATATTTCCTCAGGCAGGAGACAGGTGGGTGGGGTGGTAGTTAGATGAAGGTTATTGGTAATTTTTTGGTCTTGGCTTTCTTAATAACTTAAGAATAATCTTCTGTGTATCTCTTGGTATATCGAAGATAATATTTAAAATGACATACAAATTTAAAAATTATGTTAGTTTTTGTGTAGAAGAATGGAGGTAAAATGAGGCAAAATGATTTCATTCAAAGCAGATTTTGTTTTAACTATTGCAGGAAAAGCTAGTTTAGATCTTTTTCTTGAAAAAGAGATCTATATTTAGGTTGCACAATCCATCTCACACACTGTGGCCCTTGAGCTAGTGGTGCCTAATTATACTTAAGTGTGTAGTCCAAATTCCTCTTAAGTTTTGGTGACTTTTTTTTTTTTGCGGCACCGGGGATTGAACTCACGACCTTGCGCTTGCCAGGCAGGTGCTTAGGCCGCTGAGCTAGATCCCTGGCACTTGTGTTTTTGAGACAGGGTCTCACTATGCCATTCAGGCTGGCCTTGAGCTCACTTTGTAGCCCAGGCTGGTCTCAAACTCACACCGATCCACCTGTCTCAGCCTCCTGAGTGCTAGGATTACAGGTGTGAGCCACCATGCCCGGCTTGGTGACATTTTTAAACTCAGAAATAACTTAACATGCCTTTATGGCATTAATTAGCATATATTTATTCAGCATTTGATTGGCATTGCGTTAGGGATAAGATTTATGTTATTACTTGGAATATAAATAAAAATAAAGTTATTGATAGATTGATTAAACCTCACTCTTCATATACCCAAAATCCAACCAAGAAGAGTAGTACTTTATAATTTGAGGTTTTGCCTTTCCCTTCCCCTAGTAGTATTCTGCTGCATAGCTCTCATCCCAGGATTTCCTTCTATCATTTTCTGGAGGATCTATTCAATGATCTGACTTTTTTGGATTGTTTTCCTCAACCCCATACTTCATCTCTTTTGATTTCTTCTCATTTTGGTGTTACAGCACACTCTCCAGTGTCTTCCTAAGAAAGTAAACCTAAGAGATATGTCTTATACTCACAATAATTTAATTCTGGAAATTATTTTCTCTCAGACTTATTAAGAAATTGTTCTATCTTTTTCTAGTTTCCATTGTGCAATTAAGTCCAGTGCTATTTTTATTTCTCATCTTTTCTATGGAAGTTGAGTTTTTAATTCCCCTGCCATTTTAGAAGTTTATAAGATATCTTCTTTATACTCAGTATTGTGTGATTTCACATTCACATGCCTTAATAAGGATTTGTGCTTGTGTTTTGTTTAAGTAAATTTTCAATTTACAAATAAACTTTAATAATTTAATTTTTTCTATTTATCTCTATTGTCACTTACAATTTCTGTTATTGAGATTTTGGACTTCTGGACCTACTTTTAATTTTTTTGTGTCTCAGTTTCATCTCTTTATCATTTTGCTCTACTTTCTGGGACAGTTCTATTGCATTTTGCATTTTTTCTGCCGTATTTTTAACTTCAAACATTTCCTTTATTTATTGAGATATAATTAACCTACCATAAGATTCATCATTTAAAAGTGTATCACTTGGTGGTTTTTAGTATATTCATGAGATTGTGCAACCTTTGTTGTTATTGAATTTCAGAATATTTTCACCATTCTCCTCCTAAATATACCCTTTAGTCATTCCCCATTCTGTTTACAGTTGAGCTCCTAGCATAGTCAGAAGTTAGAACCACTAATCTATTTACTAGATTAGAACACTACTGGTAGTGTTCCACTTAGTGTTTCTAGTGGTTTACTAAGATTACTAAAAAAAGTAACATTAATCTTTTTTCTATCTATTTGCATAATTTGGGCATGTTATATGATATGTGGTCTGTTATTTCTGGCTTCTTCACTTAGCATAATGTGCATAACATTTTCAAGGTTAAGCCATGTTGTAGTATATGCCTTTTTGTTTTCTTTGTTCTTTTGAGAGAGGGTCTCTCTAGGTACCTCAAGGTGGCATTGATCTTGATATGTAGCCCTGATTGGGCTCAAACTCAGAATCTTCCTGCCTCAGTCTTCTGAATACTAAGGTTATAGATAGGTACCACCATGTCTTGCTTCTATTTTTGTTTTCTGAGTGTTCTAGTACACTTGTTCTTGTTTCATTGAAAAATTATTCTTTTACTGTGCTTAAGGATATTAGTGATAGCTTTAAAAGTTTTTTTATTGGTATGCAATAGTCTGTTTCTATTAGCATGATTTTTTTCTGTTTGTTGTGGTATGTGCCTTTTATATTAAATGTTTTCAAGAAAATGACTAGCATCCTTATTTTTCTGCTTATGTTTAAAAACGAGGTACCATAAAATTTAATGTAAGCTCTCTAAACAAGTCGAATCACTCATCTTAAGGTGATCTGGCTGGGGTATATCCTTAGAGAAAGTCTAGTAGAATTCCTTTGTGTCCACCATAGTCAAATTCTCCAGTATCAGCTCTCCCCCACCCCGCCTTGTTTTTTTTTTTTACCAAACAGGCAATTTGTTAATTCATTCTTATGTTCTTATCATGGAATCCTCTAATTATTCCCATTTTCTAGCCCAGGGACCTTGTTTTCCTTTCTCCAGGCTTCTGCCAGGAAGGGAGGAGAAGTCTTCTGGGAGTGTAACTACTTCTTACACCAACTTTCACCCTGAGTGTCAGAGGTGTGTGGAGCTGCCATTTCCTGAGGTTTACGGGAATTCTGATGTGGATATTTATCAGTTTGCTTCTCATACTTCCTCACTGGTGTAAGCTTTGCTTCTTCTAAGTCAGTTGTTTTGTTCTGCTAAACGAAAGACTTGTCCATCTGCTTTCTATCTTTTAATAGTTTGTTGCTTTTGTTTTTTTCTCTTGGTCTTCTTTATTCCTTGTGAATTTGTATCATTTGTAAAGTCCTTTTAATATCATTTTAGTGGCATTTGGGATAAGAAGACACCTAAATGTATGTATTTCACCCATCATGTTTAACTACCAGTAAAGTGGTACCATGGTTCAGGAATTTAATTTGTTCTGTGATTCTGGAAAGATGACCACATTTGTGTTCCTAAGTGGAAGTTGACCCCAGTTGTGTTCTCACCCGGTGCAGAAAAACAAATTTTGCCAAATGTTTCTGTTTGTGAACCAAATTGTTACATTTTAAGGCACTAAGAATTAGTACTTCAACATGTGAATTCAACCCATAAAGAGAATATAATTGATTTTTGTTATTTTCAACCTGTATACTACTTTCACTTCATTATTAAGATATCTTTCATGTTTATAGGAAAAATTGTGTGTCATTCTGTTTTTATTTTGTACATTACGTTTCTCCGATATACAGTGAGATTAATGTTTTTGCTAAGCCTCAATTGGTTGCAAGGAGTAAGAAATTTAAACTCATTTAAATAGTGCTCCTGTTGAGAAGTCTAGAGCCATTTCTTACTTCATGACTCATTAATAGGTCCCTTTTTCTGGAATCTTGTAAAATTTTCAGTATTCTGAAATTCCTTGACAATTCTACATGGCTTGATGTGAGTGCATCTTGATCTATGATGTTAGGTATGCAGTGGGCCTTTTGATCTGGAAATTAATGTTCTTTGGAAATTTCTTGAATCATTTATTTGATGATTTTGTCCCTATTTTCCCTTTTGTTGAAATGATTATTATGTAGATATTAGCCCTCTTGGACTGGTGCTTGAATTTTTGTTCTTCTCTTTTATTTTCAAATTATTTTCCTTTTCATTTCACTTTATGAGAAACTTCTATAGTTTTATCTTACTGTCCTACTAATGAATTCTTAATGAATTCTTTGGTACATTTTAAAATTTCTGAAAGGTAGTTTTCATTCTCTGAAGTTTTTTATTTTTTAAAGTGATGTATCCTTATTTCAGGGTTGCAGTTTTGCTTTCTATGTACTTGAGGATTCTCACCACAGTTCACGATGCACTCTCACATGCACACAGACACACACACATACTTTTGGTCAAAATCTAATCTAAGAAAACAAAGGTGTACAAAGCAAGATATATAATTCAATGATATACCAGTAAGTAAACATGTGAAACTACTACCTAGGAAAACAGAATGAACTCCTATTCTCTCCTTTTGACCTTCAGTTTTCCACACTTTATTGCTTCACTGTTCAAGACTTATAACCTCCATTGATTAAAAAAAAAGAAAAGTAACCAAGCAAGTCTGTCTTTATTTGTATAGAGGATAGCTGCTGTTTAACCAAAGAAACGTCATTGTATTAACCAACAAAAAAGAATGATAGGGACATCGGGGAGAGGTAAAGGACTGGAAATTAGATATAATTTTTGATGTAAATTAATATTATGTCTACATGTATGGTTGGCTGCTCTTCGTGTTTCTTAGTTTGACTAGTTAGTATATGGCTGTATTTGGGGTTTTCATTAGCTGCAGGAATTGCCCTTTTTGAAGATAGGTTTGTGATATTAATTTGTGTTATTCATTTATCAATCAACTGCACATTATTTGTTAATCCTTAAAGATTTAAAAATGCCTTCAGCATAGTTATTGCCCTCCAGCGACCAAAGATATTCTCAGGCTTTATATGAGCTGTTCTTTAAAAATCACTAATAAAGGTTAGAAATGAGACATTGTTTATATCCAAGCAAAAGAGATGTATCTGAGACTGGCTGGGCAAAAAACTGCAATACTTTGTTAATGTTCCCAGTGTTCTTTCTTATGTTACACAGAATCACACACCACTGATTCTAAATTTCAGTGGATTAGAGAAAAAATTTAAACCAAGGAAGATTAATTCAAATCCTGTATTAACCTATTTGATCATTTCACAGTATTACGGGATAATTTATAATTAGTGGCAAGCATTTAGAGTTGCAGATAATCTTGTGTGGGTGGTTGCTCCCTTGTCCTGGCCTTTTCTGCTCCCTTTTGTTGCCAGGGGATCAATGAGTACTTTAGTTGTCTGTTGTGCAGAATACTTTGCTTTTGACACATTATCTTCCCAATTTATGTTAATGATTAAATATCTTTCCAATTTATGTTAAGCATGTATCACTCCAGGTCTTTTCTTTTGTCACAGAGACTTTTCTAGCTAAGTGTATCTTTATTTCTGTTGACTTTAGCTGTAGCATTTTAACCTGGATTAGTTTTCTGTTGTTAAGATTTTGCTTTTCTGCATCACTAATCAAACAGCCTCTAATGACATTTTGTCTTTGATGTGAATTGAGTATCCAAATGCTGGAAGTTCATAACATAATGACCTATTCCATGAAGGTACTATATTAAAGGGTAACCCTTTCTGGAAAGCCAGCTGTGTTACATACTATTAAGAATTTTAAAAGGTAAATAAAAGACTTAAGGATTTTAATAAGTATTCATAAAGTGTAACTTTCCAGTCTTTGGAAAATGAAAAGATTTGTAAAACTGTCTACTTCTCATTGTTGTACATAGAAGATGGCTTTGCTCATTCTATTCAGACCTGGAATTCATGTTGAGAGAGTGTAATTTCTATACTGAGCTTTTCCAATAGCCTTGATTTGTGCAGCATATTTCGCTTTCTCTGTTGATCCTCCACATCTGTAACCTTCAGGCAGAAATGTGGGGAAAATCAGTTCCTGTCATCTCCATGTTTTGAATATAACCATCTGAGTACCTTCTTGGGTACTTGTACTGTTCTCTCCCTGCTAAACCTCCTCCTTTCATGTTGCCACCTAAATGTTTCCTTATAAATGACTGTTTTACAATCTAGTCTCTTCCAATTTCCTTTGTTCCTTTGTACCTTTTCTCTGTCCTATTTCTTTAGGGCAGAACATAAAATCGCATTACATTATTTTGTTGACAAATCTATGCTGATGTGTTCTGTTGATGCAGTTATATTGGGGAATTCACCTTGAAAGTAAAATAGAGTTGTGTTTAAGAAAGGGAATTTTAGAGACGGTAGCTAAAGTTACAAAGATATCGCCTATGTGGGAGGATACTGGTTTTTTTTTATTTTTGTTTTTGTTTTCTGAAGACTATGAGCTATGGTTCTTTCAAATTACACTGCCTAGCTTCTTATATTTTGACTTTTTGGGAGTCCCACTCATGTATTAGTTAAGACTCTGGTTGACCAAAACAAAATTTTGTATTTGTTGTTTGTGGTACTAAGGACTGAAACCAGGGCCTTCACACTGAGGTGTGTCTCCAATTCTTTTTTTCCCCCAGCCCTTTCTAAATTTTTGTTTTTAAGTTTAGAATAGGGTTTTGATAAATTGGTAAGTTGCCTAGGCTGGGCTCGAGCTTTAACCCTCCTGCCTCAACCACCCAGAGTACTAGGATTACAGGTGTGTGCTACCACCAGCAAAATGTCAAATGTGTTAAAAAGAAACACTGTTATTTCATGGGACCTAATGGCAAGACCTGCAAGCTAGGCCACATGAAAGAATGAAGTAGAAAGCTTGGAACCTGGTAGTTGTCAGTCTCTTTGTCTAAAGTCATGCTCTCTGATTTGGTATACAAGTACCAAACATATTGTGGATATATTAGTCACTTTCCTGTGGCTGGGAAGAAATACCTGACACCCACAATTTAAAGAAAGAGATAATTTTAACTCAGTTTTAGATGTTTCAGTACATGCATAGTTGGCTGGCTCTGACGTGGAAATGGCATTGTGGATGGACACACCAGACGAAAACTGCCCATGTGGCAGCCAGGAGGCGGGGGAGAGGAGGATCTGGGGACAAGAACATGAACTATGTCTTCAGTTGCACTGTCCTGGCTGCTTAGATGTCTTGATTTAATCCAAGACATTTACATTTCATGGCTCATTTGACTTTGGGAGGGTTGCATAGTGCCATATCTGGTGAATAAGATGGCTGAGGACACACCATAATGTTTTTATGAGCCCCATGTTTTCATTAGTTACCACTCAACAGCAGCTCAGTCATTCATGGTATATTTGACCACACTTCCTAAAGCTACTCAGGAAAGAGAATTTCCAGAACTCCTTCAGAAGGTGACAACAACAATGGGATAAGTATGTTTGAGGAAAGGGGATTATTTGGAGGATGATTAATGGCAATGTGTCTTTTACTATAATGAATTTTTGAAAATGTAAACATTCCCTGTTGTTTTTAATCACCTCTAACACTTCCTTCCAGGTCACACCCCTAGTGATTTGCATCTTATAACCAGGCCCACTTTCTAACAGCACATTCAGCTATGAAATCATCAATGGATTAATCCATTGATTAATACAGCTCCCTCATTATCCAGTCACCTTCTAAAAGCCTTACCTATGAATACACAAGACTTTGGGAGAATATTTTAGATCTAAATCCTAACATTAGATTTCCTCAATCCTTTCAGGGTTTCTGGCTAGGTCTGAAATAAAACTGAGAAAGACAGTTACAGGAAAAAAAGCACAACAAATTTAAACGAAAGTGTCATGAGAGCCTTCAGAAACTAAGACCCAAAAATCCAGAGAAAACTCTCTATTTTTATGCTTAGATTCACTGAAGAATATTTAGCTATGTAGAATTATGATTGGACAAATAGGGTACACTCTAATAGTAATAGACCTGAGGGTGTGTGTGAAATGAGGACCCTTGAAGGGCCTGTGTGTTTGAATTCTTTCTGGGCCTCTTTCTGTGGCTTTCCTTCTTCCTGGACATAGGGAAGGACCCCTTCTACAAGGATGGCCTTGTGATCTACTTTGAGACAAGATACACCAAAGAATTTCTTTATGGCCACCTCTTACACAGAAAGTTGAGAGATTAGAATAATATGTCTAGGTTTTGTGGCTAGCTTTGAGGGTTCTAATTTCCATAACTCACCTTATGAAAGAGGAATTGTAGTTTCTGTGACTTGCCTTGGGGAGTAAAGGGAACAGGTGAAAGAAGGGCAGGAAGAGGTCAGAAAAAACTTGCTTCTGAATTGAAAAAAATTAGGCCCCCAAATTCAAATACCCAATCCAAAAATGGGCACCTGAGATGCATATGCACTTCTCAAATGAAGAAATACAAATGGCAAATAAATGTATGAAAAAATGTTCAACATCATTTGTCATTTGAAAAATGCAAATTAAAACAACACAGATTCCATCTCACTCCAGAAGGATCAAGAAATCAACCAATAACAAATGCTGGAGGGCCTGTGGGGAAAAAGGGAACCCTTCTCCATTGTCAGTGGGGGTATAGACTGGTACAACTACTGTGGAAATTAGTGTGGAGATTCCTCAAAAAACTAGAATTAGAGGTCCCATTGGACCCAGCTCTCTCCATTGTGGGTATTTTCCCAGAAGAATTAAAAGCATTGTACCACAGCAATATACGTGCACTCATGTTTTTAGCAGCACAATTTGTAATAGCTAAATCTTGGAAAAAACTCAGTTGCCTATCAACCAAGGAATGGATAAAAAAATATGTGCTACTTTTATACAATGGAATACTACTCGGCTATAAAGAAGGATAAACTCCAGGCTTTTATAGGTACGTGGATGCAACTAGAGAACATACTCATGAGTGAAATAAATCAAACTCACGTGCATAAACATTGTATTGTCTCCCTAGTGTAGGAAACTGAAAAAGTAAATAAGATCCAAAATCTACAATAGTTATTGTGAAAGGGTAAGAAACTGCTCAAAAGGAAAGAGCAACTGGGATGGGGGAAAGGAGAAAAGGAAGAAGGAAAAAGAAAAAAAATATATGCATATGATAGTTAAGATAATTATACTACAACTTCTTTTAGTTCACTAAAAAATAGTTTGTGCTTACTTTGTTTGATCAATTTTGCATTCCTATATCTTGTAATCTGAGCAACTGCTTTGAACATAACAATATGCAATATATTAACCATTGTTAATTTCCTATTATCTTGCTATGAAATTCTCTATAATTGTCTTTATTGTTTTTTCTCTTAAAAAAAAAAAGAAGGGACTTGCATCTGAGCCACTTTCCTTTAGTTCAAAGTGTCAGCATGCCAAGTTACCAAACTTTTGGGTGTCATGTTCTGAGCCCTGACAGTTTCTAATGCACAATAGCATCTGTGAATCTTGGTTCACAAAAGAATAGTTCAGTCTAATAGAGTTGAGTGTCAATTCCAGGTTCCCAGAAAAGATAGCAGGAAGCCCATTGGTCAGGTGTCTAATCCGGATCTAGTTGTGAAACAGAACTTCAGACTTCTAAGTGTGGATGAGGTTAGGTTTAAAAAAAAAAAAAGGCATGAATAAGGGACCTCAGTTGAGATCCATAGCTAGAGAAAATATATACATGTTCTTGAGAATCATAATTGGAGAGTTTTGGGTGCATCAGGCAGAGTGAATCTTACAAGAAATGAGAGACATTTATTTTTATCCTTTTGTTCATAAAAGCAACAAGAACCAATTGTATAATCCTTATTGACTCAAAATAGCATTATAAGAGGTGAACTTTTTTTATGTATAAAAGAAGTGGAGAATGGAACTAATGATAATTTGAGTTTTAAGGAGGGGCAGGTCACAGATGTTAAGAAATAGATGGCCGAGGAGGAACATCAAAGATGGCGGAACAGTAAGCAGCAGAGTAAACAGTCTCTCTGAGAGAAACAGTTCAGATGCTGGAATACAACATCATGGAGAGGACAAGAAGGAAGGAAGTGGGTCCCCTGGACCCAGGAAGAATCTAAAATATGAACTGAAGCCCACAGAAAGAATAAGAAGAATTTAAATGAAGAAGAAGGTGGTGGCTGGCAGCACCTTAGCCTGGAGCCAGACTCATGCTGTGAGAAGAGCTGTTGAGCCTGAAGATACTCAGTTGATCCCAGAGGTCTCTGTGGAGAGGCGTGGAAGAGAGTGGCAGACATGGAGATCTGTGCTGGCTGATGGTGAGTACAGGGGACTCGATCCCCCCACAGGAGAGAGTGATTAGCCAGGAGCCATTTTGGAGTCAGGCAGGATAAGCCCAGGGCCAGGTCTGCTGCCGACTTCTTCGGGCAGCTCCAGGTTGTGGGTGGACCCATGGAAGTTGCTTGGACCGAGTTCCCTTGTGCATTCCACACAACATCACTTAGGTTCCTAACCAGCTTAGATATGCAGGCTCTGGCCAGTTACACTCCCATGCAAATGCTAGGGGCCCTTGTGGGCTGGTACCCAGCTAAGGGCTGAGGCACGGGCATCCACCATCAGATATCTGTAGCCAGCACTGGCTAGAAAAACCAAACAGTCATCTGGCAGCTCCAGGTTGTGGGCAGACCCGTGGAAGTTGTTAGGACTGAGTTCCACTCCCATGCTTGTTCCAGACAACATCACGTAGGTTCCTAACCAGCTTAGATTTGCAGGCCCTGGCCAGTTCCACTCCCATGCAAACTCCAGGTGGGTCAGTACCCAGCCCAGTGCAGAGGCAAGGGCACCCACCGTTGAATGCTTATAGCCAGCACTGGCCAGAAAAGCTGAACAGTCTCACTTTTGAGAAGTTGTGGCCAGGACTGGGGTGCCTGGGACCACATTACTCAGGTGTGTGGAAGAAATCAGGAATAAGCCAAGACAAAGAGGGGGAGGGCAATCTCTGGCATCCAACCCAAGCAGCACAAGTCCAGGAGAGGTAAACAGAGGAGATTGAGAATCACACACCTGAAATCTCTGAAGTGATGTCAACTGAAGTGAAGAAACAACTTCATGAAGCTATAAGAGAAATTAGAACAGAAATTCTATACCAGGTAAAAGAAGAAATGAAAACCATAATAAGAGAATTATTAAGCATCTCTAAAGAAGACATAGATAACAAAACAGAGGAGCATAGGAAAATGAGGAAAACCCTGAAGGAACACTGTAAGAGAGATTTAGAATACATGAAACAGATTCAAAGAGATATCCAGGAAATTAAAAACTCCATTGAAATCTGACAAAACCACCTGAAATAAACTGAAGATAGACTTTCAAATCTTGAAGACAGGTTTGCAGCGTGTGATCATGAGAGGAAAGATCTCTTAAAAATAGCAAGGACTCAGGAAGTAACAATTCAACAGCTGCTAGACAACTCAAAGAATTATAACTTAAGAATTAAAAGTGTGAGTGCAAAAGCAGGGATCAAAACAAATGACATCAGGACCCTATTTACAGAAATAATTTCTGAGAACTTCCCAAGCATGGAAAAAGAAAGTGACATTCAAATAAGTGAGGCATACAGAACTCCAGCTAGCCATAACCAAAACAAATCTACACCTAGACATATAATAATAAAGATCCCAGAAATTCAACTCAAGAACAGAATATTAAAAGCTGTTAGAGAAAAGAAACATCACCTATAAAGGAGAACCCATCAGAATCATGACAGACTTCTCAACACAAACCATCAAGTCAAGAAGAGGCTGGAGTGAAGTATTGCAAGTCCTGAAAGAAAACAGTTTCCAACCCAGACTGATGTACCCTGCAAAACTTTCTTTCAAAGTTAATGGAGAAACAAGATACTTCCATGACAAAGAACAACTAAAGGAATTCATGACCACCGAACCAACCCCACAAAGAATACTAAAGG
>RJWT010005456.1:0-21881 GCA_004365215.1 Cuniculus paca | reverse complement strand
CTTTTGCCTTCCTTCCCCTCTCCCTTTGTTTCCCTTGCCATTTGAATACTATCTTCCCATTTCTCAATAAACTATAATACATTTTTGTCCTTATTTGCACTTTTTGTGGCACACACCAGAGAAACAATGTGATATTTAAATGTGTCTGATTCATTTCACTTAGAAACAAATTTAATTTAAATTTTAAAGATAAAGTTGTCAATTCTATTTGTTCATCTTCATAGTTAAGTTGCCTTATTAAAAATAGAATATGTGATAGAAAGAGCCCTAGACTAGGGAACAGGATATTATTTTCATCTGTGAACCGGGTTCAAGATAAAACCAAGGAGCCAGAGACAGTGCCAATTAGAATTTAAGAGCCTTTATTAGCCAGTTGACAACTGGACAGCAGGACCCACGCAGGGAACCACTGTGCAGTGCCGAGTGAAGGGAGAGCTAGGTATTTATGCACTATAACCATACCCCCAGTGACAATGGTTACAATTAAGCATGCATCTATGACGTCCTGGTTGCCATCCCCATTGACAATGGTTGTAATTACACATGCATCTATAACATCCTGGTTGGCATACCTGCTGGGACACGGTGCACTGAACAAACCTGAGAATATGGAACTAAGTTATATTCTCAAGGGGGGGAGTAGCCTCGCGAGCAAGGGAGAGGGGAGGTACAGACAGAGTTCAGAACTTTTTCTATTATGTTAGCCTACAATAATCTGTGATGCTAATTAACTAGGGGATGATTCAAGTAGGCCCTAATCTTATTTTTCTGTGATGGTTGAGGTTGGATATAATATTTCTTATTGTCCGGATACTATGAAATAGGAAGAAATTGTTCAAAAGGGAAGGGGAACAAGGGATGGGGAAGAGGGAAAGGAAGGGAAAAGAAAACAATGAGAAAAAGGATAAAATGGAAACAAATCTTTGTAAATAAGGAGGAGAAGAAGGGTTGAAGGGAGGAGAGGGAAATGTGAAAAAAAAAAGAGGAATCAAGATGTAGAGGTACAAATTTCCCATGATGAATGTGATCATTATGAATATCTTAATTATACTAATAAACTTAATTTAAAAAAAGAGCTCTCATACTCTTTGTTTCTAGCTGAACCATGTTGGCTAATCTTGAACTTTTTTCTGGTTATCTTGATGTTAGAAAGACCTCTCACGTGAGTTGGACCCAAAAAATGACTGAGAGTAGTGTATACACATTTACATAGGATCAAAAATAGTCTTATCTAATCCTGTTTGCTGAAAAATATATTAGCTTTTCTCCATGTCATTCTCTGAGATTACAGATGTTGACAACCTGTTAATTCATGCACTCCACAAATCTCATTGACCCCTATTATGCTGTAGGCACACAGTCAACCAGCCAGTGTCCTTACCTTTCAGTCAATCCATGCCCCAGGAGCACCCTGAGTCAGATAGTAATTTGATGCTCAAAGTAGGTAATTAACCAATATCCTGTCAAATTATGCTCCTTAAAAGTATGCTTAACATTTTAGAATGGCAGAAGGGGCAACAATAAAGAGCAATGTTTCTCTATGTGCCTAAAAGGTAAAGAACTAATTTGTATTTTATCAGCCAAATGAGGGAATCAGGTGTAGTGAACTGAGTTGATGGGCATCATATATTTAATTTATCCTAGAATTGATTTTAGAGGCCATAAAAACTGCCCCTCCCAAGCAACTACTCCTGTGCCACACAGAACCTGCATGCCTGTCCTGGAGGTAGTAATCTGTTTTTATTGTTGTTGTTGTTGGTTGGTTGGTTTTCTTTTAATAACCAATAATCAAATGGATTAGAAGATATTTATTAAATGGTTTACTCTAAGACTGTGGTTTCTTATGCCCTAAACACTCAAATATTTATCTTATTCTTTTAGCAATTTTTGTAATCTCTTCAACACCCTTTGTGAAACAAAGTAAGGTAGAAATAAACTAATTTAATTAAAGTTGAAATATTTCTATGTTCCAGTTTAACTAATGGTATCTTACATCTGCTTAGATTTTGTCCTGACTAGATTTTCTTTTTTTTTCCCAAAGGGAGAAAATGCTTCTAAATATGTAATTTGCTATGTAAAGAATTACGTACTTCCTTTCTCTAGATTTTATATCATCTCCTATATAAATTAATGTTTGGTAAAACTATCATATTTCCCACTAATTTACATTATAATCTCAAACTATTTTTCTTAACTTATAAAATTATCTTAAACTTGGAGCTTCATTATTCTTATTTTGGGGCCTTCTTCTAGTCTTTGATAGTTCCAAACACTATGGTACTTCCAAATTTAAGAACGCTTTTGGTGAACTTTTTTATAAAGTTCACCAAAATATTTTTTGGTAATATATAATCTGTTCCTAATTAATCTGTCCTATACATTCATACTTTTCTTAATTTGTAGCTTATTAAATTGGGATACTCTTACAAATATGCACACCAGTCATAAAACACAGAGGTTACGGTTTGAGAATAAATACATTCCAATCACTTAGATTGTGGGAGAATAACATCACATGCCTGTAATTTTGCTTCATGCAACCAAGTTAATAAGGCAAAAATTGTATTAATATTCAACATGAGTTTCTTTCTTTTTTTCTTTTCTTTCTTTTTTTTGTTTTTGTTTTGGAGACAGGGTCTGTCTTGCTATGTAGTGCAGGCTGGACTTGAACTCGTGGTGATCCTCCTGCTTCAGCCTCCCAAGGGTTATTTTTTCTTGTGAAATAAAACTGAGCTTTCTATAACAATAGTGTCTTATGAATTATTTGTATCACTTAGTTCTGCCAATAGAGAGTAAGACACTATAGAGTTCATCCTGAATCCTAAATCTACAATCCTTCTTTAGAGCTACTTCAAAGAGGGAACATTAACATTTCTTTACGTTTTAATTTCTTATAGAAAGGAAGTTATTTGTGTTAAGTACATGTCCAAATTAGTCTAAAGAGCCTAAGGTCTTGCTAAACAGTTTAGCTGATTTTTTCCCTCTAAAGTAAATACTTCAAGAGTTTTTTTTTTCTATACACAGAATACAAACGCTTTAAGAGTTTTTTTTTTACACACAATACACTTTAAGAGCTTTTTAAAAAATAAATACTTCAAATCAAGAGTCATTTTGTCTGATCTTGTATCATCTTAAAACTTAATTAAAATTAACTTGCTTTCCAAAGTTTAAAAGAAAGAGCTTCTCTGACAAGGATACCCTTGCCACTTAGTTCTATGTTCAAAGGCTATATTTCAGCAATCTTTTCTATCGTGAGTACTGTGTTCAAAGTGAGGTAGGTAATTAGGTAAGATAAGGATGTCTTTACAAGTTGTTTATCAACCAAGAATCTATCTTGTCTTGGAACTACGAATGTGTGGTTGAAGTTTAAATGATTTGCTCACAGAATTTTTTAAATACATAGCATAATCTTTGACCTTTACTATAGCAAGTCAACAAGAGTACAAGGGTCACTGCTGATCTTTTTTTTTTTTTCCAATAACATCAGAGGATTCCCGGCAGAAAATATACTAGGAAGTCTGTGAATACACAAAGATGTTGAGTATTTTATCATTTTCTTATTATTTGTTAGTTTATAAATGTGTATGTACTCACAGATATCAAAGTTTGATGAAGAAAATGAGGAACAATATTAAATAATAAAAGGTATTGTTTATTGTTATCAACCAGATACTATGCTTAGCATTTTTTGTAAACTATGAATTATTCTATCATAGTAATGATGAATAAACTTGCTATCATTTGGCAAGAAAACAATAATAGCCTGACACTAAAAAGTTGACTGGAAATGGATAAAATGTGATTTGGTTCAAGTACATTTAGGATAGAGACTTAGTAGGCTTCAGTGGTAATCAAATGTGGGGGTGAGGGAGAAGAAGCAGAAAGGCATGTACCAAGTTTCTGGCAAGAATTCTCAGGATTTGGAATTGGCATTTATGGAAATTAGAAATAGAGAGGTAGGACTGGGGGATGAAAGGAAAAGGTATTTAATTTTGATGTGCTGAATTTTACATGGCCATTAGAGGTGAATCTTTAGTACACAGATGATCATTGGAGACAATGTGTGTAAGGAATGCTTAAATCTTTCAGGTGCAGGACTCCTAAATACCCATTAATGTTACTTAAAATGAGAAGAGTTGCCCAATTTCTGAATTGCTTTTACCACATCCCTATAACATACAAGTCTTTGCTAGTCCATCTTTGGCATCTTCTGTCATTATGTCCTCTCGGAGAAATCACAGATTTTGAATCAATTACTTTTAAGATGCTTGGCGCTTACCTCGATTCAGTCATTTCTTCCTCTGTACTCTGTTTATGATATTACGCCCACATGATACCCAAATAAAAACACAAGAACAGAACACAAAAGGATAAACTCAGGACATTTGGTTGCAGGCAAGATAACTGAGTTGGGCTTTTAGGGAATTTTTGAGTCATTTGATATTTAATTTAAACTATATGCTTCTTCCTTCCTTTTTAATTAATTTATCTGCTTGGCCTGCCCTGAGGTGGTCAAAACTAATTTGGGATCTCTTTTTTCCAAAGATTAAATTGCTCTTCTAAAGTAGCTTTGGTTTCTAAAACTTGGTATCTCTGAGATTCTGGTGCCAATACAAAGAGCACATACATATTCCAACAATCGGTGGATTGTTATTCATGACAGGAATCAGCTCCTGGCCTTTGAGAGGAAGGCCACAGCACCTTTCTGCACAGGGGAAAGTGGCGGAGCTGTTATTACATCCAAGACGTGTTGAGTTGTCCAGAAAGGCACAAGTCAGGCTCTACGGTCCACTCAAAAGAGGAGGCTGTGGAATTGGGTCCCCTGTGGACCCTGCGACTGCCGGTCCTTCCCTCACATCCAAGCAGTGGCAGAAGGTTCCCAGCTCCCTGATTTGTCAACCTTGACCTTGCCTATCACCATGGAAATGCCACACTGACAAGAGAACTCCCTCTGTGATCATCATGCAGATCATGAAAGAGTATAAGAGGAAAAATAATCGGGGGAAACGTCATTGTCCCCTTCATTTTACCGTTACGCTTTTTTCTTTAAAATATAGAACTGCCTTCCCCATTTGGAACTTTGGTGTGAGGCTGGGGTGTGGGCTGGGGAGGAAGAGGGGCAGCAGCTCCTCATAGGCTATCAGAGGTCTACCCCGTGGTGTTAAGGGAGTTGAGGTTTTCCTGGGGGGAAACCTAGAAGAGTGGCTATTTGCTTAATAGTTTCACAATCACTTGGATTTTCACTAGACATTGCTAAGTAAACAGCCAGCTATCTATATTACTATTTGAGTCAGGCATGGTGGCATCTGCCTATAAACTCGACACTCAGGAGTCAAAGGTAGGACCCTGTCCCAAGAAACCAAAACAAACAAAAAGAGCTACTATTTGCCCACCACCTTGCCAAATTAAAACCAAAATGTGATAGCAATAAAAGAGGCTAAATCTCAATTTATAGTGAGGTTGCTTCCACAGAGCTGTAAGGAACCATAGAGATCTATCCTAAGGACTTTTAACCTGAAGTTCATAAACTTCTGGAACATTTTGTAAAGTATACTATGTGTATCAAACAAAGCTCATAGGTTCATAGTCTTTCTCCAATTCTCATGTGTACAAAAACAAACAAACAAACAAACAAACAAACAAACCCCACTGGGAAGAGCATACTCGTTCCATAGCCCTGTTCAGCAAAATGCAACCAAAGAAATTGTATTCTTTCATTTTGTCTTCCTCTTGCTCTTTTCTTCTCCTCCTCCTCTTATTCATTTCCTTCTCTATCTTTCCTCTTTCTAAAACGACACAACTATAAACGTGAAATTTTGTATTGGGTTTGAATGAATGTTAAAATCGGAAGTGTTCCACATTAGAAGGACAAAGAAGACAAACAACAGGAATGAATTCCGAAGTGCCCTTGGGCTCACAGCGAAGAGTATCACTGAATATGCAAATAGTGCTATAAATGCATTTGGAGGTTTAGGTCATCAGTTAATACAGGTGCTTACCCGACAATCAGGACCTAGCATCTTCTTAACACTTATTTTTTAGTCTTCTGGCTGTCTTGGCAGGTGACTCTTCTTATCTCCGAGAGTGAACATCTCGTGCTTTCATTTGAGATATTTTATCGTCTAGCTACTATTTGTTCAAAACCTTAAAGTCCTCAAGCTCACGGATACTGAAAATACACCCCACATGGTCTCTGGAGACAGACTTGGCGCAGGTTGGCGTGCTGCTTCCAAAGCCACTATCCTTGGGGAATCTTGTTTTTGACATGCAAAATGGTAACGATGGTAAACTCACTTCAAGGGATGGTTATAAGAATTTAATACTCTAAAATTAATAAAGTGTCCAATATGGGGTCTATCACTCAGTAAGCCCTCACAATAATAATGACTTCCGGCTACTTCTTACTCAGCTCCTGGCTCTGAAAACTATGAGACTGACCCAAAGTGAAGAGAATGCTCAATGTAATTTTTTGTGCTGTGTGTTCTGCACTTAAAAAAAAAATAATAGTATTAGAGTCTCACTTACTCGCTATGCTTTTCCATTAGTCCTTAGGTGAATTGATGAGCACGTCTTACAAGGCACTGGATAAATCTTGTCACAACTAAACAGCACTTTCTGATTTCAGTGAACATCATAGGGCAACATTTCTCAAAGTTATCTTGTCAATTCCTTTTATAATAAAATCTTGCTACACTCCTTAAGAATCTTAAAACTTCATCATTTTTATGGGGGATGTATTTTAAAATAACTTTAAATTAGACACATTTTAGATCTAAGCTCTAAACTCTAAAGTTAGATGATGAGAATATGGGTATATATTTTTGTATTCCTGAAATATTTTACTATAACGCAGAATTATACCCACATTTTTATTAGTCTAATATTTAGTTTAATAAGGAAAATATCAATAGTTTCATTTATCAAGTGATACATTCATATACATATATTTTATATTAACTTCTGTATAAAAAGGATGATTTAAGGAAAAATAAATTTTAACTTAACTGCATATCATATTTTCATTTTGGGAACAAAAATGTATTAAAAATAGATTGGAGTATGAGTGAAAAATCTAGAATCAACAATTGCTTTCATAAATTCATGTTTGAAATTTCTCACTTGAACTTAAAAAAATCAATTGGTATCCTTTTTAGGTAAACTCAACTTTCTGTTTTTAAATTACAAGATGAAGAAAGAGATTTCAGTTATGATTTACAAACATTTCACAAGTAACACACTAAGCCTTATTCGCAGTGGTCAGAAAATCAAATTGTATATAATCACCACAATATTTTACATTTTAAACACAGTTAACATGCTGGAGACATCCTGATGAGTCATATGAGAAATTGGAATGCTACCTACGGATCTAGTAAGAGCATCTTGAGGCAAATTTGCAGAATTATCATTTCTATATTTCTCTTCTACTTTCTGTATCTCAGAATTAAATAATGCATGACTGAAAAAAATTAATGTATAACTAAGAACAAAAACATTATAAAATGATATATGGTTCAAAAGTGTTGTGGCAGCTACAGAAGTTTGATGTGTGAAAAAAATGACTGAGCGATTGAGTCATGAAGACTTGCCTGATAAGCCCTGTCTGCTCAGTGACATGGATGCAGAGATTTGCAGTGATACTGATCCCTGATGTTATCAAGCCACAAAAGGGAAAGCTGCCGTGACAACTTGATTAATAAACAAATTAATTCCATTGCAGGAGTACCATTAGACTGGAATTCTTGAAAAGGGTAGTATATCATTTCTGTGGAGGATTGAAGAGAATTCAGCAGACCCCTAGTCACTCTGGCTTACAGATTATCAAGCCAAAGGGCAAATCAATGACTTGGGTACAAAACCAGAAGGCTCCCCAAATTAAGAAATGATAGCGTTATTTGCTATTTGCTATCGATTTCAGTTATTGCAACAGATAACTCACAACAGTTGTTTCAGATCTTTTCTATTTTTTTTAGGCCTCAGAACCTCTAGTGTTATTCTCAGCAGATGGCTTTACTCTCAACCTACTGAGAAGATCAAAGCAGGAAAACTGAAGGTTGGGATGTGCAAGACTGCTCATGTTCAGTCACTCTGAATCTCAACCTCTCCTCCTGCCTTCCATGGCCTCCTCTGACCTCTCTGTTCCTCAAACAACAGCCTTGGTCTTGTTTCTTACTCCACTAGTAATTTTCAGTCTCCCTCATCACTAAGTCTCCATTTTTCCTGATTTTATCTGAAACCTGTGACTAATGGTGCTCCTCTATTCCAAAAGAATTCTCTCTGCCTGTTTCATAATACTAGCCTGACTTGCTCTTTTTGTTTCTTCTTTGCCAAATATTGCATCCCTACGTCCTCTCTGTCCATACTGCGCTGACCATTGCAATTTAGCTTCTACCCTGGACTCACCAAAAACCTCCACGTCATCCAATTTGCTTTTCTACATCAGTACTATTTGATATCACTAAACCAGCTTTTCTTGTCATCCCTCTCCTCTTGACTTCCGTGATGCCTCTCAATGGTCATTCCTTCCACTTCTCCTGCTTTTCCCCCTGCTTCTTTTTTAAAAAATAATTTTATTGAACTAAAATTTGCATACTATAAAATGCAAACTTAAAATTCAGTATATTTTAATCATATTGATACAATTGTACAACCATGACTATAATCAAATTTAGATTATTTTTGTTATCCCAAAACAAGACAATCTACAGTCTCCCCCAGTGCCTCCCCACCTAAATCTAGGCAACCACTGAGCTGCTCTCTCTCTTCACAGATTTTCCTATTCTGGTAATTTATTTTATTTTTATTCAAAATAGACCATATTCTTAGCAACAATAGGACCTTAATATCTCCATAGAAATGGAAATCCTGCAAAGTGAGCTCTTATACCATACCTGAGTGAAACTAGAAACTAACAGCAGAAATATTCTTAGAATACAATAAATTTTCTCTTTTTTCCCTATTGTCCGTCCATTATTTCATACTTAAAAAATTCTTTTTTATATAAGGCAAACCATGTAATGTTCATGCTTATGTGTCTGATTTAATTCACTTAACATTATGGTCTCAAGGTATGTCCATTTTCCTATGAATGCCTCACATTTGTTTTTTTATAGCAGAGCAGTATAAAAGGGCCAGGGTTATAGCTCTGTGGCACAGTGCCTGCCTGGCAAGCACGAGGTTGTGAGTTCAATTCCTGGTACCAAAAAATAAATAAATAAATAGGAAGAAAAAAGTCCTCTTTCAGATTGGTACTCAATTGTGTATATGCACCACATTTTCTTTATTTACTCATCTGTTTCAGTCACATAGACTATTTAGCTATTATGAGCTGTGCTGTTATAAACACGGTTATGCATACAAGACTGTGGTACAATATTTTTAACTCTCACAGGAAGATACCTAAAAGGAGAATAACTGGGCCAAATGCAATTTCTATTTATAATTATTTGAGGAATTGCTGTACTGATTTCCATGGCGGTTGTATGAGTTTACACTTCTATGAACAAACAAAGGGCTCCTTTTTCCCCACAGCCTCCCCAGCATTTGTTATTGATTGATTTATTGATGGTAGCCATTTCTTCTGGAGTGGGATGTTGGTTTGAATGTTTGTTCCTTCTAAAACTTGTGGAAATTCAATTGCCAGTGTAATGATGTATTGAAAGGTGGGACTTTGAAGAGATGACTGGGGCCTGCAAGCACCAACTTCATGTGGGCTTAGCGCCTTAATAAAAAGTGGAAGTGGGTTCTCTCTGCTCTTCCACTATTCTATTATGTAAGGACAGCATTGCACTCTTCTGGAGGATACGGTATTCAAAGTACCATCTTTGAAACAGACTGGGCTCTGGCCAGACACCAAACTTGCTCACCCCCTTGATGTTGGACTCTCAGCCTCCAGACCTGTGAAAAGTCGATTTCTGATCCTTATAAATTACACAGGCTAAGGCACTTTGTTATATCAGTACAAAATGGAGCAAGACATTTGCTCCTTACCTTCATGTTCTATGAAGCTGGGTTTTTAATTACATTTTCTCTTTGTCTCTCTGTTTCTTTTGTCTCTCAATCATTTCATCCACAGTTGCCTCTAGGATTGAGCTACCTTTCATGTGTCCCAACGTTACTGCTCCCTCTCCAGATTTTCTCTTGCCTCGAAATCTCAGGGTCAGTTCTGGCCTTTTGCTGACCACTTGCCACATTCCAGTCTACACCCTCAAATCACCTCTCTAATATTTTCCCATTTTTTTCTCTACAAGTCTATCTCTCTGCTACACACTGCTGCCAATAAAGACCAGGAGTTTACAACCTCTACTGGACAAAGGAAATTCATTCAACTGGTTCTTCCACAAACTGCGCCAAACTAACTTTCAAGAATTATCTACATATTTAAGAATCTAGTTTTACTCTTAACATCTTCTCTTGTGTCTCTTTAGAGTCATCTGTGTTGTTCCTCTTGCCTGAGTTTTTTTTCCCCCTCCTTTAAATGTTGCCCACTCTGTATTAAATGCATTAACTTACCTTCAGTTACTCTGTCCTTGGAACACTTTATTGAAGCACAACACACTAACCTCCAATAGACACCTTCTAGTCTGCTTTTCTATAATTGGCATCTGTTGAGGATGTTTCTCTATTCTCCTGGTACTAGCAAATCTCTCCTACTTCAGGATTTATCCCTGCCCTATATCTTGCATTTCTTCCTGGTGTTGTCAAAATACTCCATCATCTCCCAACAAAGGAGCAAGCATATTAGAATGCCTATCCCATGGTATCTTAAAAAATATTGTAAGTGAAAAAAAAGGTGATGTGTTATTTAGTCCATCGGTATTTCAAACAGATTAAAATTAGTTGTTGCTATGAAAAACCATGGTGCTACCTAAGTGCCTTTTATTTTCAAAGTTCTTTCTTTGATTTTTGAATTGGGCAATCTACAACAATAAATCCCTTTCTGTGATTAAATTAGCCTGAGTTTTTTGCGTTACTTGCAACCCAAGAATTCTGGCTAACGCACTACTGTGTCCTCACGTGTCAAAAATCCTCATCAATATAGGAAAATTGTGTAAATTGAACTAATGGTTTTGATCCCAGGATTTTATATAACCATTCTTTTAAAAAATTTTGTTTTTATTGGTACATGTTAGCAGTACAAAATGATTATATTCATCATAGAGAACTGGTACTCGTATGCAACATAACTAATTCTTCTTTTCCACCTCCTCCCTTCCCCAATCCTTCACCTTCCACCCTCACACTGCTCCCCCATCTCTTTAGGCTGTCAGCACCCTTAGGATGGCTTTGACTATGGTAAATTCTGGAGTGACAATCCTAGAAATAAGAAGACTGACTACTCACTTGCCTTCAACACTTCGACTTATCCAGACAGATAATTTAAATGGGATGAGCATCTTTTCCTGTAGAAGGCTTTTGTAGTTATTTTTGGAACTATCTTCCCCTTCCTACTTTCAACTTTTTCCTTGTCCTCTCATTCTTTCCCTTCCCTCTCCTTCCCCTCTCCAATTCCCCTCTCTAGTTCCCTTCCCTTCCCTTTCTTCTCCTCCCCTCCTCTAAATTTCCCCATTCTTCAAATTCTAACCCTGCCAGTTAGAGCAAGAGATATTTGTTAGTTTTTTCTTTTTACTATTTATTATATTTATTAGTTTATTATATATTATTTATTAGGCTTTTATTTTGCTACTTAGAGTAGATTTAGACACTTGCCTTTATTTTCTTAAAACATCCATAGAAGACTACCAACCAGACATTGAAGATAATGATGAGGAAACTGACAAATATGTTCCACTCCTCATGTGGAAACAGTCTACAAGAAGACACCTCCAGAACAGGATGCTCTGGAGTGCTTAGAAAATCTGTGGCTTCTTTTGCAGAAGAAGAAATTCAAATAGGAAAATACAGAGTGTTGAAAACAATCTGCAAGGGGAGCTTTGCAAGAAACAAATTAGCCAGACATGTCATCACGTGTGCCGAGGTTGCCATAAGAATAACTGACAAAACTCCTATGAGTATGTTAAGACTCCAGAAGCTGCACAGAGGAATAAAAATAATAAAGATGTTAAACCATCCAGATATAGTACAGTTGTTTGAAGTCACTGAAACTGAGAAAGCATTCTATTAGTAATGCAATATGCAAAAGCTGGTAAAATGTGTGACTATTTGGTTACTATTAGAAATAGGGATGAAAGAAAAGCAAGAGCTAAATTTCAATAGATCTCATCTGCAGTAAAACACTGCCATGATAAAGGAATAACCCACAGAGCTCTAAACACCAATAAAATATTGTTGGATGAGGAGATGAAGAACAAACTAGCAGATTTTGGATTCAGCACTGAACTGACTGTGGACAACAAACTGGACACATATTATGGCACTCTTGCATATGAAACCTTAGAGATCCACCTAGGCAAGGAGTACCAGGGGCTGGAAATCAGTGTGTGGAGTCTTGGTATGGATTTGTATAATCTAGTGAGTGGGTTGCTCCCTTTCAACAGAAGAAATCTGAAGCAAGTGAGTGCTTTTGAGTGTTCACAGGGAGATACAGAATCCCTTTCTACCTATTCACAGACTGCAAACAGTTTCTGAAGTGATTCCTTGTCCTAAATCCAAAACAATGTTGCAGTCTAGGTGACATCATGAAGGACAAGTGGATAAATGAAGCTTTGAGGGAGATAAACAACCATTCGTTGAAAAGACCTAAACATCCTGGGCCTGAAAAGAATAAATATGAAGATTACAATGGGATTCTCAGAAAGAAAAGAAAAAATTCAGGGACCTCTTTCTGAGGGGAAATGTGATGAAAACTCAGCCACCTATTTCTTCCTGGGGAGAAAATCTGAGCTGGACTCCTTTTGCTCCAGTTCTAGCAGGCACCCTTCCCTTGCTCAGGTGTGGCCAGGCAGTGACCTCAGCAAGAACACTGACCAGGCTGCTGGCTGCGAAGTGTGCATAAGCTTGTCTTGCAGCCTCAGATGCTGCACCCTGACAATGCTGCACCAGCTATTCCTTCAGCGGTTGCCCATCCAAAGATGAATCGGAGCAGCACTGCAGAGAGATACCTCAAGGAAGATGAAATTCCATACGCAAGAATGGAAGAACTGTCAAGGGCAAGAAAATTGTTACAACCACTTCCCTACCTGGGAACCCAAGTAATCCCAACCAACCAGGTATTTCTGAACGTAAGCAAAACCCTGCCATGCCCTGCAGCAGCACAGATTTCATGGAAATGATGGGACAAAATTCTTCCTCTCGGGAGAGACCCACTCCAGACAGTTGTGATTCATAGTAGTCATGACATCAGCATCATCTCTTATGAGAGAACAACTGTTGTTTCAACACACATTATTAGCAGTGCAACCACTCAGGCTGGCATCCACTTACCAAGAGACAATACCAATGGTAGCACTCACTTTGTACTACCAGCCACAGAAGGTTGGAACCGCAACACTCAGAGGTTCACATCTATAACCCAGCCTCCAAAGATACACCATAGTCCCAGACTGCATACCCAGGCTCTGCTAATTTTTTCATTAAATTAATGTTAAGACTTTTAAGGTATCAAAATGTATTTGCCAAACAAGTGTATGAAAAGAAAGAAGCAAAACTTTGAGCCCTCCACTTCACTTGGAGAATGAAAACTACTAGCTCTATTGATCCCAGGGACATGCTGAGGGAGACTGGAAGAGTCCCGGAGGCAAATGATTGCCTATGTGAACAGAGGGATCACTTTCATCTCTTCTGCACCAAAGGTGATGAGCCTGGAGAGAAGCCTGTGCAGTGGGATACGGAAGTCTGCAGGCTGCCAAGACTTTGAAAATGGGGTTCATTCTAAATAGAAGGCAGGCAGATATGCGGCATTCAAAATTATTGCTTTGAAAATTGTCAGTGAGCTAAAGCTATAGCCCACTAATTATCATTTAAATAAAGTGGCAACTGAAAGTGTTTTCCTGAACACTGATGCAAATACATAGAATATTTAGGCAATAACAACTGCATCTTGTAAATCATGATTTAAAGTTGGAGGATGAGCAAACAACATTCTCTTTTTTTTATTTTGAAGAGAATATAATCAAAATAAAACAGAATAGAGTCAATTATAACAAAACAATGAACATGGTATATGACTTCAAAACAGGGTTAAAGGGAATCAATAATGGCTACCATAATGCCTCTTGTTATCTTCAAAATAACTGCCCATAACATCGGGCATAAAGATATTCAAACAAAATAGAACAGAATAAAACCAGTAAAAAACAAAACAAAACAAACTAAACAAAACAATGAAAGCAATACAGAACTTCAAGATACTAGTAAAACAACAGTGGCTACCATAATGCTTCTTGTTATCTTCAGAATAGTTGCCTACACCTTCAGACATAATACAATCAAACAACACAGAATAGAGTAAAATCAATCAAAACAAAACAATGAAACCTATACAGGGTTTCAAAACAAGATAATTGGACATCCTCCATGGCTGTAATTATATATTTTGTTATCTTTAAAATAGCTGTCCATGTCATCAAATACAATAAAATCAAACAAGTCAGAATAAAATGAAACTAATCAGAACAATGAAGACAATATGAGTTTCAAATCATGATAATAGATTAACAGTGGTCACTTCCTTCCCTTTTTAGATAATTTCTCCCCTTTAACTTTCCCAATATGTATTGTGCATTTTGGGTCCCACTAACTCCTTTAGTTTGTTATACTAGGAAGACAACACAAAATTCACCCATGCGACTGAACCATTTCATCCATGAGCATGATCTCAAGTTGCCTCTATTCACCTACAAGAGCCTTGAGGTTATCTTCCTTTATAGCTGAGTAGGTTTCCATCACATAAAAGGCCATGTCTTTCTTATCCATTCTGCAGTTGATGCGTAAGCTACCCCTACTTTTTTTCTGGCTCCCTGTCACATAGGGCATTGTTCTCTCTCCTTTGACTTTCAGTCTGTGAATTTTCTTTCTAGTCAAATGTGTTTCTTGTATAGAGCTTATTGATGGATCCTGTCTCCTGATCCACTCTGCCTATGTTTCTTTCTATTGGTGCATTGAGGCCATCTACATTAATAGTTATGGCCCTCTTGCACTGTGTTGTCTCTGCCATGCTATTTTCCTGCCATTGGCTCCCTATTTTTCCTCTCCATTTAATCGACTGGCCCCACTTGATGGTCCCCCTCTGCTGTTGTTCCTGAGACTGTGGTCCTTTTTATTTCTCTCTAGAATGTCCTTTAGTATTCTTTGTAGGGTTAGTTTGGTGGTCATGAATTCCTTGAGTTGTTCTTTGTCATGGAAGTATCTTGTTTCTCCATTAATTTTGAAAGAAAGTTTTTCAGGGTACATTAGTCTGTGCTGGAAGTCGTTTTCTTTCAGGACTTGCAATACTTCACTCCAGCCTTTTCTTGACTTGATGGTTTGTGTTGAGAAGTTTGCCATGATTCTGATGGGTTTTCCTTTATAGGTGATCTGTTTCTTTTCTCTGACAGCTTTTAATATTCTGTTCTTGAGTTGAATTTCTGGGATCTTGATTATTATATGTCTGGGTATAGATTTGTTTTGGTTGTGGCTAGCTGGAGTTTTATATGCCTCACTTATTTGAATGTCACTTCCTTTTCCCATGTTTGGGAAGTTCTCAGAAATTATTTTTGTAAATAGGGTCCTGATGTCATTTGTCTTGACCCCTGCTTTTTCACTTACATCTTTAATTCTTACATATGTTTCTTTGAGTTGTCCTGCAGCCATTGAATTGTTACTTCCTGGTTCCTTGGTATTTTTAAGAGATCTTTCCTTTTGTGATCACAAGCTGAAAACCTGTCTTCAAGGTTTCAAAGTGTATCTTCAGTTTCTTTCAAATGGTTTTGCCAGCTTTCAATGGAGTTTTTAATTTCCTGGCTATCTCTTTGAATCTGTTTCATGCATTCTAAATCTCTCTTATATTGTTCATTCATGGTTTCCCTCACTTTCCTATGCTCCTCTATTTTTTATTTATGTCCTCTTTAGAGGTGCTTAGCCATTCTTTTATTATGGTTTTCATTTCTTCTTTTACCTAGGATAGTATTTCTGTTCTAATTTCGTTTATAGCATTATGAAGTTGTTTCTTTACTTCTGTTGACATCACTTCAGACATTTCAGGTGTGTGACTTCCAATCTCCTCTGTGTTTACCTCTCCTGGACTTGTGCTGCTTGGGTTTGGAGTTAGAGACTGCCTTTTGTTTCTTTGTCTTGGCATATTCCTGGGTTCTTCCCAACATGTGGGTAGTGGGGTCCCAGGCACTTCTGGCATTGGCTACAATTTCTCTGAAGCAAGACTGTTTGGTTTTTCTGGCCAGTGCTGGCTACAGGTATCTCATGGTGGGTGTCCATGCCTCTGGACTGAGCTGGTACCAGCCCATAAGGAGTGGGCCTGGGGGTGGAGCTGGCCAGGACCTGTGGACCTGAGCTGGCAGGGAACCTATTTACAGGTGGTGACAGGACTCAGTCCAAGCACTTTCTGTGGGTCTGCACCCAACCTGGAGCTGCTGGAAGAAGCTCGCAGCAGTTTTGGGCTTATCCTGCTTGACTCCAAAATGGCTCCAGCCAATCACTGTCTCCTGAGGGAGGACTGAGTCCTCTGCACTCACCGCCAGCCAGTGTAGTCCTCCGCATCTGCCGCTGTCTTCTACCACTGTGTCTCCTTGCAGAGACTTCTGGGGTCACCAGCAGCCACCGTTACTGTGACCGTGTGTCCCCAGGTTCCAACAGCTTCTCTCACAGGGTGTGTCTGGCTCCAGGCTAAGGTGCCACCAGTTTAAGTTTTGTTCAAGTTTTCCTTTTTACTTTGTTTAAGTTTTCCTTTTTACTCTCTCTGTGGGCTTCAATTCACATTTTAGGTTCTTCCTGGGCCCAGGGGACCCACTTCCTTCCTTCCTGTCCTCTCCATGATGTTGTATTCAAGCATCTGGACTGTTTCTCTCAGAGAGTCTGTTTACTCGGCTGCTTACTGTTCCACCACCTTCCTGGAAGTCCACAAACAACATTCTCATAGCACACATTCATATTTGTGTTCTCTGTCAAAAGAAAGTTCAAACATATTCAACATACAATCACACAAGATAAACATTCTCATTCAAAAAGTACCAATAGGGAAAAAATTGGGACCAAGACAAGTCCAAAATCCAGCAGGGCAAACATTAAATCCCATAGTTCCATGTCCAACGTCTGGGCCAATCAGTGGCAAGATGTGGAATCCAAAGGGTCTGAGTGGCTTCATTCCTATGGCACTGCTGGTGGTTGCAACTCTCAAGGCTTTTCTCTTCGACTGGCTTGCTTATTCTTTGCAGTATTCTTTGAATGATCCATGTCCCTGGGCTTTCCAAAATTCTGAGGTCTCCAGTGCACTTTCCACTTCACAGAGCTTCTTAAACTACCCTATCAGGGAAACACTGCCTGGCCTCTCAGGATAGCTTCTGAAATCTGGGTGGAAGCCTTCTTGACCCCACAACTCTTGCATTCTGCTTCTGCCTAAAACACACAACATGTGGATGATGCCAAGATCTGCTGGCAGTTGGAGCAGTAGCCAGGCTTCCTTCTCTTTTGGCTATAGGGGTGGAATGCCTGGATTGCAGAGCACTATGAACCTAATCCTAAGGAAAAAATTTCCAAGGCTACTGCCTTCTTGGAACATGGTGATCTAGGGCTGTGTTCTCATACCAAAGTCTTTCTCCTTTGCTATTTTGAGACTGTAAAGAGTGGAGTCTTGCTGCTTCTTGTGATGTCTTCAGGCTATCTTTTCTATTGTCTGGTTCCTTGTTAGCAAACAAATTCTCCTCTGTTCCTTCTTTGCACTCTGAAATTTTACTGGAGCTTCCTTTCTGGCCAAACTCAAAATGTTGTAAGTCACTCTGTGGGCCCTTTGCTCTTGATTCTCACCAGGGGTTTTATAATACTTAAGAACCAACATTAAATCTATTAACATTATATTACATAGGAAGCATATTAGGAAAGAGCTATAACAATAATAATCCTCATTTCTGTAACTGATTATGGGGTCATAGGTGGTATTTAAATACCTTCTTCTACTACCCATTTTGCATTCCTTTGGCCTTTAGTGAGCACCTCATCAGGTCTTTGTTCTTTCCTTGGTGTGATGACCCATATCTTCACTCCTGAAGGTTCTGGGTTGTTTGCCATCCAGCCTGAATTAAGTTGTTATAGTTCTTATTGGCCTTAATAACAGGGCATGGCAATAGTAGGAAGTGCCCTAAGAGATCTCTTGCACTCCAAGTATATTGGTCCTTCCCTCTACTGTGGAGTAATAGTCTGAATTCCCCTTGGTAGCCTGGGTCAAACACACCTGCCAATACTGTAACTCCATTTTTAGCTTGTTTACTCAGAGGTATAAGGAGACCAAAATGATCAGAGGGAAGTCTTAGCTTCCAGTTCAATGGGATCATTGTTATACAAACCTCCCCTTTCCCCCCAGGACTAGGAATTCTAGGCTAGCAGTACACAAGGTCATGGGAACAGGAAGCATAAATTTTACTAGTAGATCATTAGGGGTAAAGGTCTGCGATACCATTCCTACTTGCACCACTTGATTCCTGGACCCATGAATCCTGGCTATGGGAGACACAGTACCATATAGTGGATGATGATTCAAAGCATGTGCAGCTTTTTTCAGACCTTGCACCAGCCCTGCAAGCTGTTACCACCTGGATGCACTGTCATTGCATCTTCAAAAGGCCATTCTATCTATCAATCCAGGTACTTCTGGATGGTGAGGAACGTGGTTAGGCCAGTGAATTCTATAACATGAGCCCATTGCTTCACTTCTTTGGCACTAAAATGTGTTCCTTGTTGAAAGACAAGGCTGTGTGGAATTCCTAAGCCATTCTGTAAGTCCATGGATGGTAATTTTGGCAGAAGCATTATGTATACAGGGAAGGCAAATCCATATCCAGAATAAATGTCTATCCCAGTAAGGACAAAGCATTTCCATTATGGAAGCAGTCCATAATTAACCAGCTGTATAGGACCAAAAAAGCTTTTATGGTCCTAATTGAAGAATATGAAATAAGTACAAAGTTCTAATCCCAGTAACACTCTTCTACCTTGTAGTACTGTCTGATGTTTTGGTGACATCTTTTATATCCTCAAGTTAGGCTTTGTCATTTTCATCATCTTACACAGTATGTGTATAGTCTTTTTCACACTTTCACTAGTTTCACATAGCTCAATAATCTTCCTCACATTCCACACTCATCTTCTAGATGAGACTGTTTCTTCTTGAGGGTTAGCCTTTAGAAGTTGCTAGAAGGAGACTCTTTCTCAGCCATGGAACTTGTTTTTATTGCTTGTGGGAAAATGTCCTTGCTTTTATTCTTAAGTAATAATGTAGAAAAAAATAGGACTATAAGTAAACAGTGATTTTCTGTCAGCACATTGTTCTTTGAATGTATTATAATGAGTTTATGGGTAGTTGAATTTGGTCTCCATGTTGACTAGTTGTACACAATTTGCTTATTGTCTTCATTGTAACCTAATTCTATTTTATGTTAAATATGAATATGTATTTTAAAATGTTTTTATAATATCCCTTTACTTCTAAAGAAAACGAAAAGTCCTTGTAAGGCTATTCAAATGTTAGAGATTTTTTGTGGCTATATTTCAAGAGTTTCACCATAAAGAAACATTTTCACTGGGCCTGGTGGTGCATGCTTATAATCCCAGCGCACGGGAGGCTGAGACAGGATCGTTGTGAGTTCGAGACCAGCCTGTGCTACAAAGTGAGCTCAAGGCCAGTCTGAAGGGCATAGTGAGATCCTGTCTCAAAAAGACAAGGGCTGGGGATTTAGCTCAGTGGTATAAGTGCCTGCCTGGCAAGTGTGAGGTAATGAGTTTGATCCCTGGGGCCAGGAAAAAAAGAAAAAAGAGATAGATTTTCTTTTTTCTACATAAAATATATACTTGTTCTTGAAATTCTCAATCTTGGAAAAAAATAGAAGTAGTACAGTAGAAGAGCACAGCTCCAGTATGTGTCAAATTTCATTTTCAAAATATCCAGCATGAGACTGCCTGTTATGGCTTGTATCTAGATGTACCCCAAAGCCTCTCTCAGTCATAGGTGAGGGTTTTCGGAGGTGGCTGATTCTAGGATATGTGACACTGGAATTAAGGATGAAATGCTGAGATTGATTCATAGAGCAAGACTAGGATTAAGGCTGCCCCACCCTGAGTGTGAGTACTACCTGCCGTAAAGGTGGGTAGCTTGGGGAGGATATAAAGGACAGACAAGGGTTTGCTGCTTGTTGCTTGCCACTTGCTGTTTACCACTTAAAGCTTTGCTGCTTTCCTGCCTTCTGCTCTCCTTGAACTGTTTCTGGAACCAGTCTCATCTCCACCCTGTCTTGGAGCCGGCCAACTGTGAACCGAAACCTCAATAAACCGTGAGCTGCAAGGAATTTCCTCCTTTAACTCTGAGTGTTGGTATTTTGTCTCAGAAACAGGCAAAGTAACTAAGACCCTGTCTTAAAGTAAAATGTGCTCCAGTAAACAGGAAATGCATAGTATAAATATTAAACAGTGCTTAGAAATAGCAGAAAATGATTCTGATAAAGAATTGAGAATTCGCATAATGATTCTGTATATTTCCTTATGGCATTTCTATTTTTCCTATATATTTTTTCTTTTTTCATTATGCTAGAGGAGAAGTACTCCCCCAGATTTTGTCTCTTAACAATTATTCTTTTTTTTTTAACCTGACTGTAGTTGCTAAATAATAAATGAAACAGTTAAATTTATATTTGGCTTATTAATCCATGTAGCTTATAGATATGTTGTCAGCGACCTGTAAGATAAGAAGCATACACACGAGGATACTTTGAAGTTCAATTTTCTTCTTTTTGTATATTGTCTCTCCCATTCTACCTCCCTCTTTTGTTCTTTCTTCCTCTTTACTGTTTTAGAGAGTTGATGAGTTTACTTTTTGTTTAAAAACGCAGCTCAAAATAGAAAACCTCTGTGAATGTTGGGGTGGTTGCTTTCCCATTTCATTTCATTCAATTTAATAGAATTGCTTCATGTTTTCTAAAATACTTAGTAGAGCAGCTGATGCAAAGAAGAATAAAGCAATTACATTCAGATAAAGTTTGAAAAAATGGGGGAAGTATTACAAAGTATGCCAGTTAAAAAGCAAATATGTCGTGTGATACCTGAGAGAGGTATCTGTTGTGCGGTACCTGTTCTCCCATTCCCCATATTTAATCCATCTCTGGGATTCCATCATGCAACCTTGTAAGTCCATTTTCTGATGACTTTTTCCTTTTTAATGTTGAAGATCAGTATTTTTCTAAGATCATTATATTTTGGTGTATTAGTTTTCCTATTTGCATTTTCATTTATAATAGCTTTGCTCCAAAAGATGCAATAAGGCTCATTTTCAGGGGAGGTCACTTCTAAAATGCTAGAACTTGTTTTCCGTGTAGGTCTTATTTTCAGGGAAACATGGCATTAATCTCCTGGACACAAATTTGCTGTCTACTAAACTACTCCATATGTTGCCATCGTTGTGACCTGAGACACTTGAGCAAGTAGTTTCAAATCATACTGCTGCTTAAAATCTTTGGTTATGATATTCGTTTTCACTCACAGAATATCTGGCACATTCTGGGCGCTAGGTACATGTGCGCAGGCGCACGTGCGAGCGTTTCTGTGTGTGTGTGTAGCCAGAGGATTGGCACTTAGTCCCTTAAGGCAGGTGTGAAGTCAACAAACCGCCATTGTACCTTGGTCTTGGAATGCACCAGGGGTGCATTATTTCCAGCGACCACTGGAGGCAGCACAGATGCCTATAGTCCTCCAGTCACATCTGAAGCAAAAATAATCCCAGCCTTCTC
>RJWT010005455.1:0-30959 GCA_004365215.1 Cuniculus paca | reverse complement strand
CTACTCAGCTATAAAGGAAGATAACCTCAAGGCCCTTGTAGGTGGATAGAAGCAACTGGTGATCATGCTCATGGATGAAATGGTTCAGACTCACCTGGGTGAATTTCATGTTGTCTCCCTAGTATAACAAACTAAAGGAGTTAGTGGGATCCAAAATGCACAATACTTATTGGGAAAGTCAAAGGGGAGGAATTATCTAAAAAGGGAAGGAAGTGGCCACTGTTAATCTATTATCATGATTTGAAACTCAGATTGTCTTCATTGTTTTGATTATTTTGTTTTATTCTGATTTGTTTGATTTTATTATACTTGATGGTTATGGAAAGCTATTTTAAAGATAACAAAATATATTATTGCAGCCATCAAGGATTTCCAATTATCTTGTTTTGAAACTGTGTTGCTTTCATTGTTTTGTTTTGATTGGTCTTACTCTGTTCTGTGTTGTTTGATTGTAATATGTCTGAAGGTGTAAGCAACTTTTCTGAAGACAGCAGGAAGCACTACGGTAGCCTCAACGGTTTTGCTAGTACCTTGAAGTTCTGTATTGCTTGCATTGTTTTGCTTTGTTTGTTTTGTTTTGTTTTTGTTTTTTACTGGTTTTATTTTGTTCTATTTTGTTTGATTTTATTTATCCCTGATAGTATGGGCAGTTATATTGCAGATAACAAGAGGCATTATGGTAGCCATTATTGATTGCCTTTTACCCTGTTCAGAAGTATGTACCATGTTCATTATTTTGTTGTGATTAACTCTTCTCTGTTTTATTTTGTTTGGTTGTATTCTTTTCAAAAAAGAAAAAGAAAAAAAATCACCTAGCGAATTTTATAACATCTTCAATGTTTTATTGCTCTCTTGAAGGTTAATTTTTCCTTGTTCAATTTCAATATATTTTTATTTTCCAAACTGTTTCTGAGTGCTGAATATTTCCCAAATTATAAAATTACTCAGTTTATCTCCTTACAATGATTGCAACTTAAATTCTGCTGCATCTTTTGTTGATGGAATATTTTTCAAATTTCTTAATTTATTGACTAGGCTTTAGAAAAATTACTTTTCTAATCATAGTTAATTATGTAGTTTGGTCTTTGATTTTTAATTCATGCATTGTTATTATCTTTTATGAGGTTTATTTTATTCTCATAGTTAAATTTTAATGTTACTCAAATTTATTTTATATTCTCTGATGGTTTCTGACGACAAGTAACATAAATTGCAACTCAAAGGAACCCAACAATAAAGGTTTCTTCGTATCCCCATAAGCCTAGAGATAGGGTCAGTACTTGAACGTATGGTCGAGAAGCCTAGTATTCTCTAAGACAGATTTGCAGCATGATCACAAAATGGCCATGTGGCCATCAAGGTACATACTATCTTCATTTTCAGAGCAGGACAATATTTCATTCTTCCAGGTCTTTTTCTTTTATCTGTTTAGGCCAGTACAAGGCATGGGATTACTGATACATCAATAAAACTTTTCAGGGACTGCTATAATGGATTTGGTTTGCCTGCCAGGATCTATGCCTGGTACTAGCAATGGGTGACCCTTACCTCAACCATGATGACCTGTGCTCACTAACAAATTTTGGGTTCCCATAGAGGGAGTTTCTGATCAACAAAGTAGAAGCATTAAAGAAAGACTTTGAGGCTAAAATGTGTGTGTTTTTTTTCACTATAAAAGTTTTGATATATGATCATTTTCATTATTTAATAAATCATCTATACTTTTCTTTACCATCTTTAATTTAACAGTTATATTGGGGTGCATTTCTCCATGCTCACATGTTAAAAAATTTCTTTTTAAATCAGTGATCATTACCTATATATGCTAACATTTCTAATTTGTTAAGTTTTTTTCATATGTATTGATTGATTTGCCAATGTTCCAGTGCTTTTGAAACTGTATATCCAGATGATAACATGTTAAAATTACAGTGACATATCTTACTCTTGGGTATATATACAAAGGAAACTCAAAGAGTACATCAAAGAGACATCTGCTTTCCTATTATGTTCATTGTAGCACTATTCACAATATCCAAAGATGAAAACAATTTAAAAGTCCATTAGCAGTTGAGTAGATGTCTTGGTTACTTTTTTCTCATTGCTAAGACAAAATACCCAACACCCAAAATTAAGGAAGGTAAGGTTTATTTAGCTCACAGTTTGCAGAGGTTTCAGTTCATAATAAGCTGGCTCCAAGGCAGGGTGGCTTGACATGGGGGAACCGGTTCAAGGCTGCAGAAGACAGCAAAAGCCACAAGAGCAAAAAGGAGGGAAGGCAATCCTCTTTTCTTCTCTTATGTTGTAAGAATGCTATCTCCCACCTCAGCCTGGGTGTAGCACTCACAATTTCCCTTGGGTACAGGATGAAGATGTTTACAAAGTGAGGACCCTGCACCCCTACTAAGTTGCTTAGTTAAACTTCTAAACTTCTCATGTTAACACAATGTATCAGCCATTACAGTAAACAAAAAAAAAATGTATGTAGACACAATGGAATATTATTCTGTCAGTAAAAGTGAAATTCTGTTATTTGAGACTACAAGGGTTGAACTGGGGATCATTAAATTAAGTGAAACAATCCAGGCAGACAAAAACACGTGATTTCACCCATATGTAGAATCTAAAAATGTTAATCTTATAGAAGTCAAGAACAGAATAGTGATTACCAGACCATGAAGAGAGTTGAAGGGATGGAAAATGGGGAGAGTTACTGTTAGATAGGAACAAGAAATTTTGGTGTTCTTTTGCACAGCAGGGTGGACATAGATAATATAATATACTATGAAACACTAGAAGAAAGAATTCATAATATTTTTATCATAAAATGATGGCTGTCTCAAGAAAGAGCTATATTCAATCTGATTTAAGCATTATATGTAGTATACGAGTATGAAAATATCATATGGTACCCCTTAAAAATGTACATATTTTAAGTTTTTTACCAGTTAAAAATAAATTTATCTTCAAATTTATTTTAAAATGCTATGAATGAATTATACAAATAAAAGAAACCATACTCATAAGTGAAATAATTCAGACTTGTATGTGTAAATACCATATTGTCTCGCTTGTATAAGAAACTGAAAGAGTAAATAAGATCCAAAAGTAAAAATGGATATAGTAAAAGGGAAAGAAACAGCTCAGAGGGAAATTATATTGTTTGATCAATCTTGCATGCCTGTATCTGGTAACCTGAGCAACTATGTTGAAGATAACAATATACAATACAACAACCATTGTTAAATTTCTATCTTCTCATTTTGAAATACTATACTGTTATTTTTTTTGTTGTTACTCTTGTCATTTTGATTTTGTTGTTGTTTTATGATGGTTTGTTTACTTCTTGATTTTTCTGTTTTTTTTTTCTCTTTAAAAAAAAAACGATCCATGAAAAATATGGTCAATGTAATGGCAAGGACAAAAACAACAGGACAGCACACTCAACTCTGCTTGTGAAATTTGGATCCTAGATAGAAGAAACCAGAGCACACAGATACAATTACGGTTATTAGATGGAAGTTAGAGTGTAATTTGGTACCTAAAAAAGGTGAGACCCATAAAAAAATAAATAAAATATAAATTTATCTTTTTCAAAACAAACAAACAAACAACAAAAAACAAAAGATAACTTGAACTAAGCTTATTAATTTTGTTTATTTTACAAGTACCAGGAACTTTTAAAATTGCTAAATATTAACTAATTTAACCCTCAACAATCCTGTAAGGCAATTTTTGTTATTATTCTAGTATTCATATGGCACAGAAATGAAAAGTAACTTTCACCTGGTCACATATATAGCAAGTTTTAGTATCCAGATCTGACGATGAATAGCCTATTCCAGAGGTTATCTTTACTACTAGAATAAACCACCTATCCCTCAATAAAAAGTAAAACAATGGTATTTGAATAAGTTGAATGGAATCAAGTCCAAATTTGCTTCTTTACCACTAAACAAAATAATTAAAGTAAAGTAAAAAGATGAGGGGAGAGGACTGTTACCAACCAAATAACAAAAAAGACATGTTTTATTATGGCCATATATCTTGTCAGAATCTTCAAAACATGAAGGATAAGGAAGTTAAAATAAAGTATCTGATGTAACTTTGAAATAACTATTTTCCAGTTGAGTACTAGAAAAAGAAGAAAAACTTTTAAAATCCACAGAAATGTCTGCAGTGATTCCTTGACTTTGTGAAAAGAGGTTTGAGAGACTGAGTAGACAGTCCTTGAAATAAGCATCCAAAATATTGGCACATAGAAACCTTACCTCTCAGCAACAGTTCTTAGTAAAATAATGAAACATTAGGAGTTCACTGCATTGTTTTCTCTTAACCAGGAGGAAACAGAACATTCTTAATTTCACATTTATCTGCTTCCTCAGAAAAGAGACAGGACAGTTCTGCAGGCAAGAGCTAAAATAATTAAGACCAGGACCTCTAAGAGAAAAGGAATATGTAGGGAAAGCTGTACTAAGAATTCTCAAGAGGTTCTTACTATGAGTCTCTAGGGTATCAGCCAAAATACGTAAGAATTTAATATTACTCACTTTAAAATTCTTTAAACTGTGAGTCCTTGGCTTTAGACTTCTGAATTGAACTAAGAAGATGATTCAAAACTCTAGGACAACCTCTCTGGGTGACTAGAAGAGAATGTATCCCAACCAAGAAGACAAAGGGCATTGAACAATCTTGGAAAAGCAAAGATTCATAAATTAAGTATACATACAATTCCAGTTATTTTCTTATGCTGTACAGTTACCATACCCTGGGTCTTTTGTTAACTGTCGCCCTGATGCTTGGGGTTCCCAGGCCTTGAAGATTCACTACTAGATCTGATGGTGAGTCACCCAGGGCTGGATGCAATACTGTATAGAAATTTGGTGTTCTCTTTAGAGAATGGGATCAATGTGAAAATGTGAGGAAATCTGGGCAATTACACATTTGATAACCTGAATGGCAGATATAGCAGAGCCTGTTAGCTGTTCACCCACACCCCATTTTCCTTGCAGCTGTGTGGCCACAACTGCCTTCTAGGAAGCCGTGTAGAAGCAGAAGCCCCATGAATCTCTCCCAGGCCTATCCCCAAAACCTTCTAAACACCATCATCCATGGTCAGGTAGTCCTGAAAGCCACAAGCTGAGATGGCAGTGACTCTGACAACCTGAACCTGAGTTTCCATGTGGCTCACACTTCTCCCTACCATTCCTTTCCAAATTGGAACCATCCTCAACGTAATGTGAACACAGCTAATTTCTATCATGTTGGAGATATTATCTTTAGATCTTTTGTCACGGCAGTTATCCTGTGCTAAATAATATAGGAGGGGTCTTGACAAATGATAGAAAGGATGGAAAGTGTCTCTGGGGCTTTTATTCACTATTGTTCAGCATCTCAGATAAAAAGAGGGTCCACGGGCTTAAATCAAAGACCATGGGAAGAGGACATTGCTTTCCATGTACTTGAGGTTTTACAATATGGAGGAAGGGCAGACCAGTCCCTTCATTCTCTTTGAAGCCACGTGGAATTGTTTGTCCTTCAGAAAAAACAAACATGCTATCAAAAGAGGCAAATGATTTTAAGTAAGAAGAAACACTTTTTGGATGGTATAATCTTAATACACCATTACAGAAAATTCTTTATTATATTAGGATCCTTTGTGTAAACATTTTTTGAAGGTTTTATGTGTTTGTGAGTTTTCTCTTTTTGAAAGAATACAGGAAAAACTATTTAACAGTTGTTGACAAAGGAAAGAAATCCTAGGGTTTATACTTGTCTGTATTATCTGAAAAGTTAAATGTTATTCATGCATTACTTTATTAATTCATTCAAAAAGCCAATAGATATCTGTCATGGCATTGTGGGCCATGTTTTTTACTTTATAATATTAAGTATAAAAAATCAATTTAAAATAATGAAAAACAAGTGATATTGGACAATTTTCCTTGTATAAAATCTTGAACTTGGCTTTTTTTTTGCTACTTCATCAACAATGCTTCTGAATATGTCCAGATTATTATGACATTAATATCAATTATTAATTATTGAGTAATATTAATTATTGAGCTATTATTAAGTTATATATGAAAAAATTCAGTGTAACTTATTTTGCATTTAATTTATGCTTACTTAATTCATAAATCTGGTTTAGTGAAATTAATAGTGAGTGTAGTCCTCTTACTTCCTGACTGGTGTTTTTTCTTTGTTTCCCAAATGATTATCAGAAGCAAGCTTTTCAAGTTAATTTTTCTGGACTATAAGGATATATTCCCTGAAACTTCTATTTGAGAATATTTTTTCTTGTACATAATATTCTTGAGAATATTGCTTTTGTACATAACAAAAAACTTTGGAAGGTCACAAAATTCTTGGGTGTCATCTTTTCATGTTTAGAACTCGCAAGTGAGTCCAGCATCTCTTGGCATTCAACATTGTAAGGAAAGTTCATTTTTATTCCTTTAAATTTTTTTACTTGCTCAGTTGCTGAAAGAATTTTGTATTTGTTTCAGAAATTAAAAAAATGTTGCCAAGATATTTCTAGATATTGGCTGTTTTTCGCAGTATTTCACTATTGATAGGATGCACTTTGGGCCATTTTAGCATCACTTAAACTGGGATATGTATTATAATCAGTGATTAGAAGGGTCACAACATACTTTAATTGGGACATTCTTTTATAGTGTAACTGAAAATAATGGTATATTTCAGGAACAATGGAATCTTAGATTTGCTGAAATAAACTACAGTTTCTATAAATATTTTTTATCTACTCCTTTCTCTGTCACTGCCCTGAGGGAAAATATGTATTCGTTGAATGCATTTCTACTACTGTCCTTAATTAAATTCAATCTCTTTGACCTACTTCTCTGCCCTTTTCTGTCTCACATGTAATCTTAATTCCACCATTGTATTTTTTTTCTCTGTATATTTACAACTCAATTACTTTTATTACTTTTTTCTAAATAATTTTTGAAAATCATACCCACATGTATTATATTAGCACAATATAAACTACTTTTTTCCCAATTAACATATAAATGTGCCACATTATTTTTAACTTCTACTAACTGCTAATATGCAGTCATTTATAATTTAGGTAGCTGTTTCCTAACAATGGGTATTTGTATGGTTTTCTAAACTTTTGCTATTATAAATAACACTACATTGAACATCTTTATACATATGCTTTCCATTTTCACTTGTGATAATCATGTAATCATTTTTGGTAATGAATTGATGGGCCAAAAACCAATTGTACCCAATGAATTAATAACAATTTTCATTTCTGACAAGTCTTTGAGAAAGATTTTTTATTTGTACTATATGCCAGTATTGTTTAAGATTTTATTCTTATTACTGTACTAGTTACAATTTTTGAATTGTTGTAATGTTCTACTTGTTTTTCTGTTGACTCTTGCTACTTTGATAGATGCTGTTATAGTATTGGTGTATGAAAATGCTTTTGCTTCTGCTTTTCTAACATATATATCTCCTATGTTTTCTTTGATTATTATTGTCCAGTGTTCTGGTTTGAATAAGGAAAACATATTCTCTTTTCCTAAATTGATTTGAAACATCAATTTAGGAAGTCTAGTTTTAATATGTATGCTCATATTTCTATGGGAAGGTAAGCAGTTTTATCAAATTTCAAATCATTATTTTTTATTCATTTCATCTTTCTTAGCTTTTTTTATTAATTTGGACAAGCAGGTAATTCATTTATTTTATTTTCATAAATAATGCAGCTAATTTTAAAATGTTTTTTAATTTTTAAGTGCTCAAGGAATCTCTGTGTCTTAGTCTACTTTATGTTGCTGTAACAAAATACCAAAAACTGGGTAATTTAAAACAAAGGGAAAATTATTCTACTCCCAATTCTGGAGACTGGAAAGGCCAATATCAAGGTGCTGGCATCTTGTCTGTCACCCTATGTTAGAAGGCAGAAGGGCAGAAGAATGGTGTACAATAGAGAGCCTGAAGTGGGATGAACTCATTGTTTTATCAGGGATAACGAATCTGCTCCTGTAATAACAGCATCAAGCACCTCTTAAAGGTTTCATCTCTCAACACTGTTATATTAGGGGTTATGTCTCCTATACATGAAATTTAGGGGACATAATCAAACCTAGTCCCTACTCTAAGAAGTAAAACCTATTTTGTTCCAGTACTTTACAGGACTTTTTCACTTTTTAAGTTGAATCTATCTGAAAAACATTTTAAAGTTAGAGATAAATGTAACTTTTTGTTTCTCATAATGGTAAACTTGGTATTCCAACATCATTTATTAACTATTTTTCCCTAGTGACTTGATATAAAACATCACATTTATTATAAATTAATGTGAAATAGTATATTTATTCCCACTACTAAATTGTCTATTCTCTTCAAACTATGTTCCTGGAAGAATATAACTGTTAATTTCCACTTTTATAAAGTATGTTTTATTATTTTATAAAATTATTTCATTAATGAGTACTCCCAAATTTCCTGACTTATTATGAATCTCTCTCCCCTTCACTAATCTCACTATTTTTTATACTGACATCATATTTGATTTATGAGTTCTTTTATGAAGAATTTAATAATTGCAATAGTAATTCAGGCTTTAATTTTTTAGTTTTTTAATAGCATATTTTCCTCAAGTATATCATACATATATTTATTTGTTATATTTACCTTTTTGTTGTGTTTGCAAAAGATACTTTAGTTTTTTTTGTCATTTGTTAAATGTGATTTATTTTATCTTCTCTTGCTTATTTTTGTGAGAAGTCTATTCATTTTGCATATAGCAACTTACTGAAATATAATAATATTCTACTTGGTTTTTTTCAGTTGTTTTTCCTGATATATATTTATTTATTTCATACAACCTGGCATATCTATATCTATATCTATATCTATCTTCTGTCTATCTGCTTCATACCACTAGCATGTAAGAATACTTTTGTCCCCACTTTTCCAATATGTATATCTCCTATATTTCCTTAGACTTTGATTGGTCAGTGCTCTTATTGTTTGACACATAACTGCACTGTTTTTAAAAAATATTTTACACATACTTACTGTCTTAGCAGGCAGGTATTTATTCCTCTATGGTGTGAATAGAAAGCTTATGTGGTTCATAGTGGAACCTTACGATTACACTGCATTTCTTTGTGTCACGTTTTAGTAACTGTGACAGTTAATCTTGATTGTTGACTTGGTTTAGAGATACCTAAAAAAATTTGATTTTAAGAACACTGATATCTTCCATGGATTTACTTATTGATGAGTTCATAGATGAATGGGCCATTAGGAGATGTGCCCTAGTTGGAGGATGAAGACCACTGAAGTACCTCCTTAAAAGATTTATTTTTATCTTGGGCTTTTACTTAGCTCTTTGCTTCCTATATGTCATGAAGGTGAGTAACTTTCCTCTGTTATGCCCTTCTATCATGATGTTTCTTCCATGTAATCAGCTGATTATGGAATGATACTTCTTAAACTATGAGCCCAAATCATTCATTCTCCTTTTAGTTGCTTATGCCAGGTATTTAATTTACTAGCACAGAAAACTGATGTTGAGAAGTGGGGTCATTGCTATCACTACACTTAACCCTGTGGTTCAACAACCTTTGGCACTGATTTGTGAAAAGAGCCTAGAAAGGTTTGGAGGTGAAGGATAAAGAGGTCCTAAAATGCTGTAAGCAAAGCTAGATGCAAGATTCTGGTCTGGGCTCAGAAGGCCAGAATGCTGATATGAAAGTGGACCATAAAGATTGCATTCATTGAGTTTTGGATGGAAATGAGGATTCTATTAAGAACTGGATTAAAGACCATCTGTGTTATATTATGGCAAAGAATAGATCGTCATTTGTCTATTCCTTAAATTTTATATGAGGCTGAGTTTAAATGTGATGGACTAATTAATCTGCTGGAGGAAGTCTTAAGGCAGCATGATATTCAGGAAGTGCTGGGGGCATTGCTGACTGCCTTTAGACTGGTTTCCAGTGAGAATAAGAAAAGAAAAGAAAAGAAATAAAAGAAAAAAAAAACAGCCAAAAGATTGAAAAAACTTACAGTTTGACCAAAAGAGGAGCATGTGTAAAGTTTGGACCAAAGAAGACGAAGTAGCTGAAGAAATTAGTGCTGTTAAAAAGATGCCAAGTACTTTGCACCTAGACAATAGGAAAGGTAACTTAAGGGTATCTCAGGAAGTGGTGCACTCCATCCACTGCAGGCTCATGATAAAAAGGCATAAAATCTTTACAAATATTTTGCTTTGAGTAGAGTGCACCAGGGTGCCCTGCTCATGAGAAGCCCCCTAGGTAGCTGTTGCTCAGGATTCATTTATCCATACTTATTCATACAGGCACTCAGAGGCCACTGATGCTATGGTTCAAGTGGACCCAGCTACTACTCAAACTAGCAGCAGTCAGTGGTTTCATTTCAGTTTTGTTGGCTCTGCAGGCATGCCTAATCAAGAGTTATATGATCATGGAGACTTCCATCAAAATTTCAAAGGAAGGTCTGGGAGGCCAGGCAATATGTGACTTGGTTAGAAGTCCTTGCAGGCAGTGTCTGAGAAGTGATGCTTGAAGATGTGAAGACCACAAGAAATTTAGAGATTCCAGGTATGTGGGAAAGCTACAGGCATTGTAGAGCCAGGCTAAGAGAGAGGCCAGATGGTACGCAACTTGCCAGACCATTGATATGGGACTGCATAAGCCCTTTGAAGTTCACATCATATGTTCTGAATCCTGGACATGGAGTGATAAAATTTAACATTTGCTCTGCTGGGTTTCAGTTTTGCTTTAGTTCAATTCTTTTGTGCTCTGATATTATTTTTAATGGGACTGTTTACTCTGTGCCATTGTATCTTGGGAATATCTTGTTATTTATTTTTGCAGGAGCTCACAGATAAGAGTGCCTTGAGTCTCAGAGGAGAGTTTGAATTGCTACTTTTGAGCAGTGCTGGAACTGTTGAGACTTTGGGAAATAAATTAGTGCATTTGTATTTTGGTCACAGGGAGGAGAATTTAACTGGAATTATGACTTCACTATTATATTTATTTGGAGATTAAGTATGGTTTAAAGTGCAATACTTGTCAAGTTGACAAAGAGTCACCTTGTGATGGTTAATCTTGATTATTAACTTGATTGAATTGAGTCACCTACTGAAGTTCAGGATTATGAGGGCACTAATCTCATCTGTGGATTAACTCATTGAGAAATTCATAGCCAAATGTGTTATCAGGAGGTGGAGTCTAGTTGGAAGAAGTAGGCCAGTAGGGCTGTGACTCTGAAGGGCATATATTTTCTTGGGCCCTTACCCTGTTCTCTGCTTTCTGACTGATTTAAAATGATCATCTTTCTTCTGTTGTACACTTCTGTTGTGATATTTCTTACATATAACCAGTTGACCATGGACTGAAATGTTTTAAACCATTAACCAAAATAACCTTTATCTTTTAAAATGTTCATGTCAGCTATTTGGTCCCAGAAATAAAATACTGACCAGTACAACTTTCTCTCTTTCTTTTTCTTTCTTTCTTTCTTTCTTTCTTTCTTTCTTTCTTTCTTTCTTTCTTTCTTTCTTTCTTTCTTTCTTTCCTTTCTTCCCGCTTTCTCGCTTTCTCTCGCTTTCTCTCGCTTTCTCTCGCTTTCGCTTTCACTTTCTTTCCTGCCTTCAAATTGACTATTCCCCTCTCCACTAATATTCTGTCTACCAGCTTCCTCCATAGATGGTGTATCAGAAGGCTTTCCCCTTGGCCTTGCTTTATATCATGACCCATGGTATGAAAAAGTACTGTTAGAATTGATACATATTGCCCAGAAATATAACTGCTATAACAAAGGGATGTATAGTTGGACCTTTTCTACACATGGCAACTAAAATCTGTAGGAATCATTGCGTCTCAAAAAAAAAAAGACTTCAGAGTTTGGAGCATGCTGTCCAGACTCTTCTTCCATCCTAAAAATGATGCAGTTGGCAGCTATTTGTTTTTATAACTTGGGTCCTGATAGTGTGATGATGTCTTCATTTCATAATAATGGAGATTTTTTTCATCATTTTTGTGAGTAATAGAAGGGCATAAAAATTGAACTGACGTGATAATTTTCATTCCTAATGCATCTAGTTTGCTTCATACTTTATCTTTTAATAAAATTTTCTTTCATTTTGTTTGATAAAGTTTATGATTTCTTATATTTTATAAAGAACACAAAGTAGATGCTTCCTAAAAGACATGTAGTCTTAATTCTATATGTCTGTCTGTCTGTCTGTCTGTCTGTCTGTCTTTTTTGAGACAGGGTCTCGCTATGCAGTTCAGGCTGGCCTTGAGCTCAGTTTGTAGCCCAGGTTGGTCTTGAACTTGCAAGGATTCTCCAGCCTCAGCTTCCTGAGTGCTGGGATTACAGGCACACACCACCACTCCTGGCTTCATTGTTTTTAATTTTAAATTGATTTATAATTTTGATTCACTTCATCTTACTAGACTCATTGTTTTCTTTCTTTCTACAAATTTTTATAAATTTATATTATATGTACTTTTCTTGTTTGCTTTACTTAAAAATCAGGAGAATTTTTCAGATCTTGTTAACTAACAGAGTGTGCATAGTCTATTTGATATTGTTTATTATCAATACAGGAATGAGGTGAAATGTTAAGGTATGCTCTTCAGCTATCATGCTGGGAAATGACTTGATATTCATAGCTTCCAGCTAAATGCACAGTGTAGCAGGCATTTGTCCAATGTAGGTTGGTTGATTTGAGGTGAGATTAGCTTTACTACTGAGTGACATATGCCTTTCTCTTTATTAACTCCTTCTGTAGCCATGGCCACATCAGAGGTCTTTGCAAAATATTATTCTTAATTTTCTCAGGCAGAAATTTGAATATTACCGTAGTAGTTGTTTCAGTTGTTAGTTACTATCGTAGTACCTACATAGTAATAGATCTTTATGGTTCTCTTTTCACTGTAGCTCATGCATAGTAAGTTCACTGAAGAATGAATATGACTATATGTCTTTATGTTTTCATTGATATAAGAGCCTAGCCTTGAAAATAAATTCCACTGCTTTATGAATGGCTTTAATCCTATATTTATAGAATTATTAAAAGATTATGAAGGCTTTCTGTGCTTACTGAAATTCATGGGGGGAACTTCTAGGGTACTAAATATTAAAAATATAACTATTTTAAGATTTGAATTTTTTCTTCTTGTATATTGTGCTTTTTCCTAAAACTTTCTTGAAGAATTCTTATTTATTTGGAAATAAGCTGTCTGGATTGTTCCTTAGCTCGATCCTTTGCCTATAAATTTTGTTCATATTCCTTTAAGTATTTTATTGTTTTATAATTTGAATTTACATCTAGATTGAGCAAAGGAAGCAAGAAGAAAGGAATTTGTAGTCATTGCTTTCATATGTTGATTTATAATCTTGCTCACATTTTGAAATGTTTGGGCCTATTTTTCTACTACTAAGAACAATAAAAAGATTCTCTATGTTTGCTAGTTATATTTCTATTTCTCAGCAAATATAATACTTTCATCTGGGCCTTGAGATGTTGAAATAATTTACAGAAGTGTCAGAGCAGATGCAAAATATGTTCAACACATTTCTTTTAAATGGAAATTTTTAAAAACAGTTGAGTTGGTGCCTAATTTGATTCTCTGTTAAATGTCTGTGGTTTAAAGTAATCCATACCAGGCTTTACCTCTATTTTCTTAAATAATCAAAAATTACTTGAATGTGCAAGTTAGTCTAATTGTATATTCATTCACGGAACTATAATGTGACTCTGAGACACTGTAATGTAGACAATACCCTCCCTCCACTTTCCTCCCTCTGGGGATGGAATCAGAATGTGACATTCAACCTCTGTCCACACAGGCAAAATGCAGTGCAGAACTGAATTAATTAGCCAAATATTTCAGACAAAAGTGACTCACTATTGAGGAGAAAGTAGGAGTTGAAGCTAAAATTGCTTTAATTGATTATATTCAGTAGAAACTAACTGCTGAACTCACCAGATAACTGGCATCTCCTTTTTGTGGATATAGGTGTCCATGCTTCATCTTTTAAGCATGAAAATTGTTGGAATAAAATCCTATTAGAACTATAGTTACTCTTTCCAAAATATCCTACTCTATTCTCACTAAATTTAAATTTTTTCTACTCTAACAGGTCAATCTTCTCTCCTCTTAGTATTTCTTATTTCAGCGAGTGGGCTAAGTTAATACTTAAAGCCATACTCCCCAAAAATACTTTTCATAAGGGAAAAATATGGGAAAAAGGGAAGTTCATTTTTTATTTAAAAGCCTACCTCTTTTTGTCTGTCTTTTTTTTTAGGTAATATCAATACCCACGCACCTCATAATTGGTAAAGTTGTAGAGAAGAACAATTTACTTTTCCTAAACAAATAAGACTAATTAAATTCTCCCTAAGTTTAAATATAACCATGAAAATATTAAAAACATGCCTGCAGTTGGCGTTGAAAATATAAAGGGGTTGATAAAAAGTAGATACCTCTTATTTTCAAAGTATTTGCCATTTAAATAGAGTTCAAGTCTAAGTGGCATGAAACTTGAGAGTATTCTCATTCCCAGCTTATTTGGAGGACAACATGGAAAATTGGTGCAAATAATTAAGCCTTGTGAACTGGAGTAAGAAAGCCTTAGGGATTGGTATTTATAATGTCTGGTTTGCTACACATTTGATAGTAATAAAAGATGGCAATTACTTATAACTACAGGTGTCAAATATAAGAACTTAGGAAAGGAATATGGTAGCCAGGCTGTGTGAAACCACCGAAAACTTGAGCTGGAACAGTAGGCTTACCTCTAAGAAAACAAAAGAATTAGACAAAGAGGTCAGAAAGAGATGCTGTCTTGGCCTTTTCACTTACATGGGCTTTCTGATGTATTTAAGGCACAATTTCTGAGGTGTCCACTGAACAGTACAGCTTTGCCTCTTCCAAGATGCTGACATGAAGACAGCAGCAGGTGCTAAGGTGAGATTTAGACAGACTTGGCTGTAAATTCCACAGAGTTCATGTTTTCTTCCTTTTTTTGGATCAACTTCAAATTAAGATGCCCTATTTTAATTTCTTTATGGTGTAGAGCTATCCAGAAATGAATATCCTGGGACCTCTTTTAAGCCAATAGCTAACAGTGCAGCAAATCTTTTCAAGGATGTATTTCCTGTGTGATGCATGCTTAGCATAAAATACCTTGAGAGGAACAGAGAAAATTGGTGAAGATTTTTAGAGGCAATGACCTGTTAACATTTTTGTATATCGCTATTAAAAAGAGAAAAACTTTATTTTCTTTAAAAGAGGCTAAAAATAAGTAACATGAAAACACCTTTCAATTATTCTTATATACAAATATAAATTTAAATGATATAGTATATTTGATTACTAGCAAAATTACTTGTTTTTACAAGATAAACTATATTGCTGTATCCATAAAGGATTTAAAACTTAGAGATGAAGAATTCTCAAATATTTTTAACTTTAAATTTGTACCTCCAGAAATGTTAAAAGAAATGTTGCATCCATTTATATCACGTTCTTTCTATATTTAAAATGCCATGACAATACTAAGATCTGTCATATACAAATCCTGCTCTCAGGAGACTTACTAGTAGTCAAAGGAGGTAAAAATAAGTAGATGGTTATCAGATACTCTTTTGTGCATTCTTATAAAGTATATCTGGTTGGAGATCAGAATATACCACAAACAATTATTTCTTTCATCTGGGTAGATTTCAGACAATGTAACAAGGGATATGAAATCTGAGTTGCACTTCGAATAATTAGTACCTGTTACGGTTTGTATCTAGGTGGCACCCCAAGCCTCATACAGTCATGGAGGTGGCTGAATCTAGCATTTGTGATTGATTCATTGTCTAGCACTGGGGTTGGCAGTGTGAGTGCTGCACCCACCCAGGGGCAGAGCTGGAATACAATATAAGGGAGGGAAGAAGGCATGTTTTCTACTTTTTTTTTTTAACCTTTTTGCTCTTGTCACTTGAGGCCACCATGAATAGCTCTTCCTCAGCCACACCACCCTGCCTTGGAGCTGAGTATAGACCAAAACCTCCAAACATTGTAAGCTAAATAAGCTTTTTCTTTCCTAATTTTGTGTGTCAGGTATTTTATCACAATAATGAGAGAAAAGTAACCAGAACAGAATTAGGTTCCTGAGGAGTGGGGTTGTTGCTGTGATTGTACCTGACCATGTGGTTCAAAAGTCTTTGGGAATAGCTTGTGGGAAGAGTTTGGAAAGGTTCGGAGATGTCACCTGAGTGCATAGAGGTGGAACAGCTTAGGCTGTTCTGTATGGGAGATTCTGGTCAAAGCTTAGGAGACCAGAACGCTGATAGAAATCCTGCCAGTAAAGACTATACTTATAAGGTTACTGCTGGGAGGAAAGACTGCATTGGTTGTTGGACTCCACACCATGTGTGTTACTGCTTGGCAAAAAGTTTGTCTGCATTTTTCTCATGTCCAGAGACTTTGCCTGAGACTGAGATTAAGGGTGGTGGACTGATTAATCTGGTTGAAGAAATTTCAAAGCAGTCAAACGTTGAGGAAGTGGCCTGGCTATTGTTGGGGGCTTTTAGTCAGATTTATGTTGCAAATCAAGGGCAAAGGGCCCAGCAAGATGATTCAAAATGTTGTGATTTTGACCAAAAAGTTGTGGACTACAAAGATAGAGCTGAGACCTCAATTGCTGAGAAGGAACAGAAATAAAAATGATGGCCTGGGGGCATCCCAGAAAGCCATGGATCTTCACACTTTGCAGCCTCAAAACTGCAAAAGTGTAAGACTTTGCTCCAAGGTGAAAGCTGCAGAGCACCATGTTCCAGAATGGTGGTGGAGGTCACAGGAGGTTCCAAGATGGCAGCAGCCATAGAAGGTTCCAAGATGGTAGCAGCACCAGGTTCCAGAATGGCAGCAACATAGAGAATCTGTTCCTCACAATCAGATTCAGAGTGCCCAGCAATCCAGGCATTCTACCCCTACAGCAAAGAGAGAGAAAACCCTGGCTACTGCTCCAACTGGCAGCAGACCTTGGTAGCACCAACATGGCACTGGTTTTAGGCACATAGAGAGTGCATGAGTTCTGAGGTTAAAAAGGCTTCCACCCCAATTTCAGGGGACCTGGGAGGCCAGGCAATGTGTGAACCTGTGAATGTGAAGTGCAAGGTGCAGTGAAGAGCCCAGAAGTTCAGAAAAGCCAGGAACATGGATCATCTAAGGAAAGCTGCAAGGATTAAGCAGAGTGGGCCTAAGAGAGAACCTGTGGGAGCTAAAACCCCTAGAAGTGCCATGGGAGTGGAGTCATTCAAGCCTTTTGGAGTTTGCAACCAGATTGCTTCAGATGCTGAGTGTGGAACTCCAGGACTTAATGTTTGCCCTCCTGACTTTTAGACTTCCTATAGTCCCAATCCTTTGTATTCCATTTGTACACTCTGGATTGGTAATGTTTGTCTTGTGCCATTGTATGCTGGGAGTGTTTAACTTTGTTTTCATTTGTACAGGGGGTTACAGCTAAGAGTTTGCCTTAGGATCTTGGAGAAGACTTGGACTTGGACTTTTCAGCAATGCTGAAACTATTAGGACTTTGGCAACTCTTAGAGATGGACTAAGTGACTTTTGCATAAAGAATGTACATGATTCTTTGGGGGCCAGATGTAGAATGTTATGGTTTGTGTCTAGGTGGTCCCCCAAGCCTCATGCAGTCATGGAGGTGGCTGAATCTAGCATTTGTCTAGTGTTGGGATTGGCAGTGTGAGTGCTGCACCCACCCAGGGACAGAGCCAGCATACAATATAAGGGAGGGAAGAAAGTGTGTCCCCCCCCTTTTTTTTTTACCCTTTTCACTTTTGTCACTTGAGGCTGCCATGAATGGCTGCCCCTCAGCCACGCCACTCTGCCTTAAAGCCAACAGAGTATGGACTGAAACCTCCAAAAATTGTAAGCTAAATAAACCTTTCCTTTCCTAATTCATTTCCTAATTTTGGGCATCAGGTATTTTGTCTCAACAATGAGAGAAAAGTAACCAAGACAGTAGCTTTTAAACAATCAAATGAAACATTAGTCACCTTCCAAGGGAGAAAAAAATGAGGTCCATGAACTTCTGTCTTGCTTATAGTGCCTGGCACATATTAGTTGTTTAATAAGTATTAGCAGAAGGACTGAATGCATGAATAAAATAAATAGTATACTTAGCAGGAGCACAAAGAAGAAAGGAGATAAATAACAAAGGTATGAATATAGGCTTTCCATGACAGATCAATCTTGGTACTTAGATATTATTTTCAAGGAAATAAAAAGCAATTAAAAATTGTTATTTTGAAATTATGTAATATAAACAAGAGGCAATGAGTAATATGACTTTAAAAACTATCTGCAATACATAGTTGGATATATATGTATACAACATAAAAATGGAAAAATGATAGTAAGGGAAAGGAGTTTCTTTTCTTATTGATAAGCTCTGAAATAATCAAATGAAAGATCAGGACCAATCAATTGCCTTCTGTATAAGAGGGTACTTGGGCAGCCGTTTTTCAATATCCTTCCACAAGCAAGCTTATTCTTATTACAGAGCATGACTTGATTTAGTTCTTTAAACACTCCTGATATAGACTTTACACGATAGACTCTGGCATTATTCAATTTATCATTTATTATGTTTGTGCCTATCTAGTAGAGTATGCATTTTTGGAAACAGGGGACAGGTTTTATTTGACTTGGTATCTTACGTATCATTACATACTCGTTCCAAGTCTGTGGAATAATTAAGTGAGTAAAGCACTCTATATTCCAGTTTTCAGATGCTCTGTGTACATAGGAGCAGAGATCTGGTAAGTTTCCTAAAGGACTAGTCCTGTAGCCAGCAAAGGAAATTGGTTTATGTGTTAGTTTCAGTGAGCTCTGTTGATATGTATCTTATGATAGCTACATGCATCCTTCCCTTGCTGACAGAATCAGAGTCCTGACCTCATTAAAAGCAAAGGACCGTATTGAACTACAACAATTTTGCAAGCTAAATGCTGTCTTTTGTGATAGTGAGCAGGCTTTTCCCATCCTGATCTTATGATACCTACCTTTCTTAATGGTTCAAATCAGAGATGTTAATAATTTTTCTGTTAAAGGAGAATGGAAATTCAAACGAAGGAACCTGAGTTGCAGAAAGAATAATATAGGCTAAATGGAAAGAAAAAATTTTCCAATGACAGTATGCTTTTATCATACTGTAGGTTTTACTTTATGATGCTAAGTAACTGTTCTTTGCTCTAAGGGGTTTTGAGTAACCATCAATAGGCCCAAGGAAAGCATGGCCATGCTTACTCTTTAATTCCAGGATACAATAATTTTTTTCCCTACTTAATTTATTTTTCATGCCTTATCAAAGAATGGAGGCAAGCTTTATGAATACATTAACAGGAAAATAGATGACAACTTTAGTATAGTGTTCCTTCATCAAGTCAGTGTAAGTTCAAACACTGAGCAACGAGAAGTGTTTATTAAATATCACCAGAAGACAGCAGAGTTGGAAACAGCAGAAAAGCAAAATGGTCACTGAGAAATTTAGTGCTGAGGCACACACAATATATTTTTCACTATTTGCCATATTTATTGAAAAATCAATGATAGATCTCTTGTAGTGTGGCTGTGGTATGACAAACTCTTATTATAGGTTAACATCCTATTATACCAGTTCATTTGTGTAAAACTTTCTGCTGAATTGGCAAATATTAATTGACAGGTAAGACACAAAAGCTAGAATTTTTCAAGAAAAAGATGAAAAGGAAGATCTCTGAAAATGGTGGTACTTAATTATTGTTTCTACTTTTGTACAAGTATCATGCTAAAATTTTAAGATTACTTAACAAAATACAACCCAACAAGTAGAATCATCATTGAAAATAGATGAAAGAAGGAGGTAAAGAACAAAAACATTAGAGTGATGATGAATTAAAATGAGAGTAATCTGTGCATTAAACATTGGGAAAACTTTATTCTTGAGTGAATTGGGCTATGGATATGGCTCTGAGATTTTGAGCAGCTAAAGGAAACCTGATCAGCTTTATCATTCATAGTGCTTGCTGAAATGAAAAAACTCCACACCCAGAGGTAAATCTCTTTTGTGGATTCTCAGGGAGGGTCCTGGAACATGAGAGACAGTATTCTTATAATAGTTTTACAATGAGCTTACTTACAATTTTCTTCTACATAGCCTATTAGAATTATACCCCACAGCAACAAATTAATAAATCTTTGGGGAACTAATAGAATGTGCTTGAGGGGCAACGCTTTCTCTTGGAGTGGCATGATAAAAGACAGCTTTTATGTACATGAATACTGACTGGGCTTTGTAGCTTTTTGGAACTTTTATGTCTCTCCCTCACATTTTTATTTCGCCTTTTTCTTTGGAGCTTGAATTTTTAAAGTACCTGGTCCAGGTAACTTGTTACTCTGGCTGACCATATAGTTGAGCTGCTTGTCTTGCTGGAATGGGATTAACACAGCTTCATGAAAGCTGAAGAGCCTAACACAAACATGTGTGCCAAGAGAAGGCCAATCTGCCTCCCCATAGAGGAGGCCCAAGAGGGCCAAGATTTTCTAGAGTGAAGAGACAACCTACAGAATGGCAAAAAATTTTGTCGGTTGGTCCTTTGACAGAGGGCTAATATCTAGAATGTATAAAATGCTTAAAAAAAATCCTTTAGATCACCCCCCAAAATGAATGACCTCATCAAAAAATGGGCAATGAAATGAATAAAATCTTCTCAAAAGAAATACAAATGGCCAATAACTATATGAAAAAATGTTCCACATCTCTGCTGTTAAAACAACAATGAAATTCTAACTTTCTGCCGAAAATGTGGCCATCATCAAGAAACCGAAAAATAAATGCTGGCTGGACTGCGGGGTAAAAAGGACCCTTCTACATTGCTGGTTTGAAAATAATCAGAAGAATGGCATCTTGAAGGCTATGGAGAAGCAGCTTCCTGGTCATAATATTCAGAGGACACTGAATTAACTTAGCAGCATCTGTTGTTGTCAGAGAGTAAATATAAACTCATTTATGCCCTTGTAAATTTTTCAGTGTGAGTTGTCAATGTGAATCAAATAGAAATAACTTGACTCTCTGAAATTTGAGTTTGCAAGTTGATAGTGTGAATTTGCATAAGAAATGCAGAATATCAGAAATTAAAATGAAAAGACAAGGGGAAGAAAATATACTGAAGCCTCCATTGCCATCTCACTTGCTTTTTCTTTTTCTATATGTCACACAATTCTCCTATCAACAGATTTGTCTATCTTACCTCCCTCACTAAACTGGAGCCAGGATGTAATGGTTCCATTTAAAGATTTTTAAAAACTCTTTTAATTTTTATTAATATATGCTTGCAAATAATGAGTATGTGCATGTTGGGGAGTTGGTACATGTATATATTGCATCTTAATCCTTTTTCCTTCTCCTTCCTTTCCCCTCCCTCCCTTTCTTTTATCTCTAAATCCCCCACCTATTGGAAAAGGTTCCTCTTACTTGGTTTTTCTCTTTTCGGAAGTTAGTATCAATATTATGGTAGGTAAATCAATGTTGGTCGAATGAGGCTTGAATAAGTTAATGTGGTTATTTTAAAAATTCAATTTACATAAGTAAAAATCACCGTTCTAGTTTAGGCATAGCTAAAAGTTTTATTCACATATTTTCATTATGAATTTAAAACTCAGGAGAAGAAAGAAAGGAAAATTGTGCGGGTATCAGACTGGAAGAAAGGAGCCTAAAAGTTGATAGAAAAAAAATATCCAACAGTATATTTTTCTGGTTTGCTTTTTCTTCACAAATTGGAAACAAAGAAAAAGGAAACAACAACAATAACAACAAAACACTCTTAGTCATGCTCTTTTATGATATTGGTTCCATATGTGCTGCACAGCATTTAATTCTTTGTCTGACAAAGACAATAGAGACAAGAAAGTGACTGCTTAGTTAAAGATGTGTTTAAGAACTTTGAAGTTTTGTTCTGGCCCAGCATCGTCAGCGTGTATGTGGTTGTAATGGTGAGAAAAGAAGATCGCACAGAGTGGAGTCAAGTTTTAAGCTCCATAAGTTACAACTAGGTCTGGGCAGAGTCACGTTGGGAATTAGTACATTTGCCCTGATCCTCAGCCGGTAAATGGGTATCCTCCCGACAGTTTCAAAGTGGTTCTGGCCGTGTTTAACTTCTCTCCCTGTGGGGGGCTAATCTCATAAAGATTTCAGCCACACAAGCAACAGTGTCTGGGGTGTAATGATCGCTTTGAAGTTTGTTTGCTCGCCAGTGCATTTAAACAGTTTAAATGCTCCAGGAATAGGATTAGATGCCCCAGTGAATTCATTTCATTTACCCCCAGCAGTGGTTTCCCAATACCACGAGAGGTTTACATGGTATCAATTTAGAGGCATGCTGCTTTTGAAGATTTTTCCCCTTCACCCTCTCAATTTTCTGCCTCTCAAGGTCTAGCTTAGAAAAATATTAAGGGTCAAGGTTCAGTAGAAAGGCATTATTATTATGCCTTTAGGGCATGCAAAAGATGATTTTCTGAATTATCTTCTAAAGTGTTAGTTCAATGAGAAGAAATCAGAATGCACCCACTTTAGAACTTGTGTGAAGATTAAACATAAATTTTGAGAGGATGTATGGTCCCCATCCTGGGTCAGTTATGCCATTTAAAAGTGGAGAATTTTGATCACCGATGCAAAGGAGCTGTAAAGTGAGTTAAGATTGGATCCTTTAACCTTTGGATACTATGGAGAATGTCTATCTCCTGCAAACATAACCCACACATTATTTTTGAAGGTTGGCAATGAATTGTATTGTCATTCAATGCCTAGCAGTCCTAGCACATTGGCTCGCTATAACAAAGAGTAAATTAAGCTTCTCTATCATTAGACGTGGAAGGAAAAAGTTCTCTTGAGGAACTGTACCCACTGAATTAATGTAGAGAACATTTAATATTCTACACATGGCAAATTTCCAAGAAAATCAAAAAAATTTTCTTGATGTAAGGCTTTATTGAGCAGCAGTATAACACAGCCATGGAGCACATACAGTACTTCGCTTGCACAAGATCCTGAGTTCAATCCTCAATACTGGAGAAAAAAAAAGAATACATTACTTTTTTTAATATCTGCACTCTACTAGCCACCACAAATGGTGTTTAGCTAATGTAAAATTTTTCATGAAGATTCTTGGGCTGTAAAATCATTACTTACCATACAGATTTGATTTGGAAGATTAATATTCTTATATATTTTTGTTGCTCTTTTCTTTCTTCTTAAGAAATTAGAATTAGTAATATATGCTCATTTTGTAATACTTAAAAAAATTATTATCAAAGTTACAGATAAAATTTCACAATATCGATAGAACTATTAAAATACTTTTTCTGTGTATATTTTCTATAATTATAATCACAGTTATAAATTTTTTCTTCACATAGGTTATATATAATAAACATTTCCTCATGATATTGAATGTTATTAACCTAATGAAATTTCAAAGGCCTAAGAATGTTTCACTAAATAAATATATATTTAGTTAGATAATTAGAATTTGCACTGTTTTATATAGATCCTGTGTAGATTCTATATAGTAGAATTAGTCATAATTATTTTATTAAGATAAATTTCTACCATTGGAATTACTGGGTGAGAGGTTCAAATATTTTAAGAATTCTGAGTACATATACAAAGTCAGCCAAAATAAAGGCAAAATAAAAACTTGTATCAGTATTTTTTTTTTTTTTTTTTTTTTTTTGCGGCACCCGGGATTGAACTCACGACCTTGCGCTTGCTGGGCAGGTGCTTAGACCACTGAGCTAGATCCCCAGCCCTGTTTTTGAGACAGGGTCTCACTATGCCGTTCAGGCTGGCCTTGAGCTCACTTTGTAGCCCAGGCTGGTCTCGAACTCACAACGATCCACCTGTCTCAGCCTCCCGAGTGCTGGGATTAAAGGCGTGAGCCACCACGCTCGGCTTGTATCAATATTTTAAAACTATATTTATTGAGACATCCTGAAATTTACACAAGTTACCTTTGGCCTCTACCAAGAGGTGCTCAAAGTGCTGACCACGAGCTTTCAGACAGTTATTAGTACAGCGAACTGTTGCTTGGGCAACCTTGGTCATTGAGATTGCTGCTTATGCATTTCCAATTTCTTCTTTAAGGGCTGGCAGTGTGGTGGGTTTTCTGCTATATGTGACGTCCTCTAGAGTCCCCCATATGAGGGTAACACCATCTGTTGAAAAAATACTATACTATTTTTCTTTTCCTGAACTGTGCATACATTTTTTGGCAGACTCTGTATATACAAGTGTTTTTTCAGCAATGCTCTATAAAATTTTTAGAGAAGTTTAATTTTTAAAAATATGCTTATTTGCTTTTAGATTTTTTTTCCTACTCCAATCATCTGGCTATTTTTCTTTGAGGACATTCATGTTATTCTTAGTGATTTTTAAAAAAATGCCTATCATATGGGGATATTGCCTTTCTCTGTATTTGTTGCAAATATCTCCCCAGGCTGAGAATTACTATTTTTCCGTGTCTCGCATCAGTTTCTTATTTTGTTGTTACTGCATATGAATAAACCTTTTTGATTTATCCATTTTAGAACTAGGTAGATTTTTGCAACATGAAAAACTTTCATGCTATGGAATTATGAGGAACTGCTTCAGTTGTGGAGGCCAATCACAAAATTGCTTAAGATACAACACGATTTTAAAGGAAGCATACATTTCACCTCGTTGAGTCCTCACTGGATGACCATGTCTACCCCTTTCCCCACATGGGCCTCTTCCGCAGCACTCAAGCCACCATCCTCCAGCCCTCATCCCCACCTTCCTTCTGTTTTTCTCAGAAGGAGAAAACTTTTAAAATTAGAGTGAACAATCAATTGATCCCCTTTTCTCAGTCTGGTTAAATTACCTAGGGACCTGCAGTCGGTCTCAGAGTATGGATTGCTTACCACACACAAAGGCTTTGCTGAAGAAAATGCTAATATCTCTGCTTGAACCTATTTTAAGGCACATGTTGCATTCCATACTTACTGGTACTATGCGTAATCAACTGGGCAATGTTGCTTGATGCTCTTCATTCTAATCACATGTTTGTTTAACTTGCCAACAATGAACTGGGGTAATACTTCCCTGCAGTTTTTTATAATTTTCTCATTTACTTAAGGAATATTCTAGGCACTGACTGGCTTTGAATTTTTCCTGATGATGCAGGGAATTTAGTGGGAGATCTGTTTTGATCTTGAGTTAACAATTTCTCTTATGTCATACTCATCGCCACTTTGCGACAAAGATATATTTCATTTCACTTGAAAATTGAACTTGGTGTTTTGCTAGACATTTATGTAGAATTAGTAAAAAACAACCTAGAAGATGAGCCTAGATACCAGATAATTAGAAATTTGTTTTCCTAAGGCTATTTGTTTTGAATGTTTAATTATAATATGCTCCTTTATCCAGTCTTAGAAGTATTTGCAGCTTTCTGTTTTAGTGTGAAAAGGTTTGTTTTATGGTGTGGCTGATGAGAGAGATTATGGAGGTCTTCAAGTGTACATGCTGTAAGAACAAGCACCACTTAAGCTAGGCCCTGCTTCCTAAACAAGTATTTAATCTCCTCATTAAAGATATATGAAACTAAAAATCAATGAGCTCCGGTGGTTAGAGCATTTTAGCAGAACTAATGGATACACCTTGTCTAACATTAGAAACTTGACTTGTGGTTTACAGCTACGCATGAAGAGAAAACATGAATCTAGAAATAAGGTTTCTGGCTAGACTAATAATTGGCCTGTGAATTCTGGATGAGCAGGTCTCATAAATATATAACGTATGGGAATAAAATATTGCCAATTCACATTCTCCCACATTAAATAGGTATGGTGAACTCTTACTATAAAGTGTAAGATAAAAGACAGAAAAATTCTCCTTGGATACATGCCCTACCAAGCCTCATTAAAAACAGTCTTAACTGTGCAAATTTAAACCTCTGATATGCTGATATCATGAACTATTTAAATTTAAAAATGTTCCACAATACTTGTTTAGAGATACAAAAAATAGGCTTGATTTCAGCAGGCCAATATAAGCAAAGATACTGATTATTTCGGGAAAATAATAAGAACATGATGGTCATTCGGACAAGCACCTAGAACTTAAAAATAAGTCTCAAATAAATCAATAATACTAGAATATGTCTTTAAAAGGACTCAAGAGATCCATTGCTTATTCATTTTGCTGCTAGTTTGGAAAATTTTGTTTTTAACTACATTTGTTTAAACAATGCACAAGAATATGATGAACACAAAAGATGGGTTGTAAGCTCCACGGAGCCAGAAACTATGTATGACTTCTTAAAAATTTAAAATAAGGCCATTGAATGACACACATTTATATTTTAATATATCAATGAATGAAAGACTTTGAAGGTTATATACAAAGATGGGCTAGATTATTAGCTAGTGCAGTCATCTGCTTTGGCTGGAGAGGACTCACTAAAACACAGTTGGCACATAGTCCCTAATCTGCACCATTGCCAAATCTTTACTTATTAATCTTTTGTGTAGATGTGTGACATTTTATTCAGTGTTTTGTAGTTCTCATTTAGTAGAAATAAAACAGCTAAATGCAAAACTCTATTAAAGTTTTCATCTGACCAAAGGGACTTGCTTTTAATTCCAAGAATGCACCCAAGTGGCTGATAAGAACTGTAGAACAAATGCGATTTGCAAAATGGAAACGAGTTTTCCAAAGGACATTGTAGTCCAGAAGATGTCCCTTTTCTCTGGATACTTGGAAACTGTCTACCACTACAGGTGCAGAAAAAAAATCAATAGGAATTTTTCAGAGAGTGTTTTTGAGAACTCCATAATAATGGACCAAAGCTCTATCAGTTCTAATGCTGCACAAGATATAGAAGTACATAAGAAAGAATTGGGCTGGGCGTGGTAGCTCACGCCTGTAATCCCAGCACTTGGGAGGCTGAGACAGGAGGATTGTTGTGAGTTCGAGACCAGCCTGGGCTACAAAGTGAGCTCAAGGCCAGCCTGAATGGCATAGTGAGACACTGTCTCAAAAAGACAAGGGGCAGGGATCTAGCTCAGTGGCCTAAGTGCTTGCCTGGCAAGCGTGAGGTCATGAGTTCAATCCCCGGTGCCACAATATAAAAGAAAAGAAGAAAGAACTGGGACAAAGAAAGGTGAGACCCTAGTCAATCCCAGGGCAGACATGTAGCGGCTGGCCATCCTACTGAAGGTGCTCCCTCCAGAGCCCTCGTGCATTCACCTAAATACTCCTCTTGGTCTCACTCATACACATAATAATTTCTACCTTTTTTCTTTTATATTAATATTTGTTAGCTTGTAAAAAATGACTCCATACTGTAAGTTTAGTCCTTTTAGTTGAATGCTTTAGTAAAGTTCTCCAAAATTCTAACCCAATTGGTTTGGCCAGGTGAACTGCAGTGGTAGAATACAGTGATGGTGTCATCATCATCCTGCTTTCCCGATTAGACAGTGCAGGTGAGCACACCCTTCAAATACAATCCACGCTAAGTAAACACTTGTAAAACCTGCATGCCTTGATGAAATAGCACTCAGGATAATTCATCACAGGAAAGCTACTCTGAAGATAACCTGCTACTCTCTGGACACAACTTTCTGAACTTCTTATATGAGGTCAGTTTTCAATTTCATTGGACAAAATTATGTTTGCCTAGCTGAAAGAAATCATAAATACATGCTGACTAGGCAAAAGAGGAGATTTTATATCACAAAATAAGAACTAAGGAAATAGCTGAGGTCTTGCAGGCCACAATACCTAGGGATTGTGAAGGGTCTCTACGTCCTGTTGGGCAGGAATTGCCCAAACATTTATAACTGAGATACCAAGTTTCTTCTACGGGACTTTTTCTGTGGCTCTAAGAAGAGGAGAAAATAGAAACTTCTTATGAAAAACTTGACATCCCCATTGAAAAAACATACCCTATCTCTCTTCAGTTCTGAGGAACACTGCATTATAATCTTTAGAAGAAAGCATGAAACCTGCTTTTGGCTCATAGGTTAATGGTCTTTATTTTTATGATTTTATGCTAGTATTTTAAAAATCATTTTGCTTTTTAGCTGCTGTTCTTGTTTCATGTATTTTAACCTATTCAACTCTGTCACTTGTATTTAAATAGTTTACCTTAAGGCCATTCAGAGGCAAATGTATAAAGCAAATATTATTGTTATGAGGACATGCTTTTTGGTAGTGAACGAAGACACCGTGGGTTTGGTAAATGATAGCCATATGGGTTGGAAAGAGAAAACAACTGTCCATAATTCTTAAGAGAGAAGTAATGGAAAGGAGCAGGAACAGACATTGCTCATCATCATGAAGTATTGAAAAGGAAACCAAAAGTAGCTTTGAAAGGTACTCTAAGTCTACAAAGAGTGAGTTCATTGTAAAAGTGCACACACTCATTTCCCTTTCTAATTCCACTTCAGCAGGAATCCTTGCTCTTCCTTGTTTGTTGCAAGCTCCAGACTTTATACCTGCTGTGTCTTTTACTCTGACATTTGCGTGTATGTCTCAGGTCAACTAGCATCTGATGTGACAGGGCTTTCGTGACCACTCTGTTTAAAAAAAAATCAAGAACTCTTCCTATTTTGTGTGACTTCAACATGCTTCCTGCTTTATTTCTCTGCATAGCATTTTTATGTCAAATATATGCATATATTTTTCTGCAGGACCTGTCACCTCTCACTATTATGAAAGTCATGTGATAAAAGGGACTTTGATTCCTTTCTTGCTATCTTTTTTGTTTGTGTGTGCATTGTGTAGAAATTTTACTTGGTGCATAGTAGGTGAGCCATACATTTTGTTGAATGAATGAAATTCTGGACAGATGAAAATAAAGAACTCTTAAATAAAATCTTAGATTTTGGAAATAAATGTATACTTTATAATACAATCACAATAAGAGAAGTCCTTGTCTATTTACATATCTATTTTATTGATACCCTAATACTCAAACTTTAACAATAAGACTTCACGTCACACAAAAAAGTATTTTTACTATTAATGACTTGAGTTTTCTTGCATTGAACTAATATTTTTTGTTAGTAAAAATAAGGATTTTATGGGAAAGGAAAAAGATCACAACAGCAATGTTACTAACTGAAAATAAATACACAGTGGAAACGTGCTGAAAGTTGAATAATGTTAAAAGTGGAGTGTTTCTGCCCAAATGTAACTGTTTTTTTAAAAAAGAAACTGTGTACCAAAGAAATTTTAGAAAATATTGAAAAACACTGTTTAAATGTGGATCACATTTTATTTCATCATCAGTAGGGTCATGTTAACTTAATATACACCTTATATGAGAGCTTTAGATGATATTTTAATGTGTTGGTATTGTATGAATGCTTTGAAATTTGTTTCTTTTTTCTATTTAATAGTGTATTGAAACTATGTCCCCATATTATCAAATGTGGCTCTATGAACATTTTAATAGTTTCATAATATTTCACTTTATGGATAAATTCCTATTGTTGGACACTTAAATTGTTTATGTTTTTTACACTTATAAGCAACATTGCAGTGATCATCTATAAGCTTTTATATCTATATATGATTATCTTGTAAAATGAATCTCATAAGCAGAAATTCTGCATCACAGGTAGTATATTTTTTTCTTTCATATTTTCCTCCAAGTTGCTCTTGAGATATTACGGCAAATAATTCTTCCAACATCAGTGTATGAGTATAAGCATATTAATTTTATATAATGAGGTGAAAATTTTGATATTCTGAGAGCAAGGATGAAGATTCATTTTAGAATATGATTTCCTATGTTTATAAAATTACTTTAACACGTACTATAGTAAAAGGTTAGTTCTCATATGGATTAGGAGTCATCTTGTGTTAGAGTGTCAGAAAAGTTGGATTAGCTGCTTTGTGTAAGGCAAGAGTAAGACAATACATTTTCGTTCTGAACATTTTGAATTGGGAAGATGGTGAGAGTCCTGGGTCAACTGAATGGCAAGAAAAAAACTCCATGAAGTTTATGTGTTTTACTTAAGTAGCCTTACTTTTGTTTTAAGTAAGGCATGCGTATCCTCACTTAAAACGAAATAAAATACAACTGTTAAAGTTACTTACAAATCCAATACAGAAACCTGTTTTATGTAAAAGTAAGTTTATTTGTGAAAGCTTATGTGCCTGAGCATTTTCATAGACACTGAAGGCAGGATAAATGCTATTTTTTAGTTTCTATGGGGTAGTCTTTCATTGATAAGGATAGAGACAGGTTGGCAGGAGAAGAAGGAATCATGGAAGTGAAGTTCTCTGTTGAGAACTCTGGAATATGCTGAGATCTTAGCCAGGAACTTATAGTTCTGATTTCATCAAAAGTAGGGAGAGATACTCATAATTGATTTAAGTCTATTAATTTCCTGGACAAAAGACAGCCTCAGGTGAAACTGGTTTATATATTAATGAAGTATAGGTATCATTTTTGAAGATCTTCTGACATCCATATTAAAGTTATTAGAGGAGACAATAGTCAAGGCAGTTTTCTTATTCTTTTCATTAAATCAAGAATGGAAAGAACAGACCCTCTTAAATCACATGTTGTATTGGTCAAAATGTAAAAGCAGATCAGCATGAATGAATTTAAGGAAGGGTAGAGTTGCAAGACTTAGCAAACAAAAATATTTTACACTGACACAAAGACATTTGTTCATTTTTTTCACTGATTCCAATTTAATTGAGTGCCCTCTATTTTATTTGACAATCCTAACCTTAGGTTTATTCTGAGGAGGAAATGACCATTCCATTAAATGACAACAGTGTGGATACTATTAAAAAATACAGATTATCCTATGTCAAAATGGTGTTTTTAAAGACTTGGA
>RJWT010005454.1:0-23451 GCA_004365215.1 Cuniculus paca | reverse complement strand
GGTGCATGGAGAACCAGTCTCTGAACTAAGGTCTGTGTTACCTCCCTTATCCCGCCTCATCTTTGATTCTCTTTCTCTTCTATAACCCAGAAGGGATGAAATTGTTATGAAATCTCGTTAACCAGAAAGGACTAAAACTCTGAAAATCAAATTGTATGCTTAGAGCCCAGAGGAACTTTGTTGCAGACCTGTATGAGGTCTGTTCTTTGGGCCCATTCACATCCTCTAAATATGCTAGCTCTGTAAAACTACTAGAGCTTTCCACTTCCTTTACCCCAGTGAAGACGATATTTAAAGCTTAACCGCCTGACTCTTTAAGTTTTATATTTTATATGGCTCCTGTGCACATATATACATTAACCAATTTGTGTGCTATTTTTCCTGTTGATTTATCTATTGCCAGTTTATTTTAGTGAACTTAAAAACTCGAATCTTCAGATGGGGAGGGAGAAATTCCCTTAGCACCTGTGGTTTTGGCAGAGAGGTGAGATTCTAAAACTGTGTTGCTCCTTCAAAAGCTGCAGTGGGGAAATTAAGAGCTGACAAGCAGGCAAACAGTTATGAAATCTTCTTACTGGTCAGTCTCCTGGCTCTCTCTGCTTTTGGAGTCTGGTTGAGCTGGTGGTAAGAGTCTCTCTTTTCTTCTTTAAGTTTTTTCAGAAGATTTGGTTATCAAACTTTCAGAGGGAAGGTTTGAATTTCCCTAGTTACTACATTAAAGATCCTCTGTCACAGACTATATGCAAGCATGAAATATATTTACTAAAAAAACCTATTCATTAAAGCTGGGACTGGTGCGCTACACACCTGTAACTCCAGCTACTCCGGAAGCTGAGGCAGGAGGCTCACAAGTTCAAGGCCAGCCTGGCTGAATTAGCTAGACTCTGTCTCAACAAATAAAAAAGGGCTTGGAATATAATTCAGTATGACTGCCTGAGTTCAATCTCCAGTACCAGGAAAAAAAAAAAAAGAGAGACCCTCCTCCCACCAAAAAAACCCCACCTACAATATGCCAGGCATTATTTTAAACAAAAAGGTTGGAAAAATTAACAAGAGACAAGAGTTTATACTTTCGGGAAAAAAAATCAGAAAATGTATAGAAATAAATGGACAATAATTTTGGCTATGAAAACAATAAAAAGGATGATAAAATAGTAATCAGTATAGCAGAGAACTTTGATTAAGAAAAGTCAATCTCTGTCTCTCTGTCTCTGTCTCTGTCTGCCTCTCTCTGTCTCTGTCTATCTCTCTCATTTTTAATAATAAAACCATCTGATGTGAAAAGCAAACCTTCCCTATACCAAATGTGCTGGGATAACTCTCCAACAACATGTAACTCTCCAGAGGATGTCGACTGAATGTCCTACAATTTATCATTTGTCTTAGCTCTGACCTGACCTGCCTGGAGACTGCATCAGGTCCCACAAGCCTGGCCCTGCCAATCTCAGTGCAGATTGTCACGCAGAGTTCTGACCAATGGGCTGTAGACTTGGGGTTCCAGTGACCCCTCCTTGGGTTAGATTAACTTGCTACCGAGGCTTGCAGAACTCAGGGATACACATTCACCAGTGTACTCTAAGCGATATTTACCAAGGACGCAGATGAGCACCTCAGGGGAGAACTGTGCTGGGCAGGTGTGGGAAGGGGCCGTGGAGCCCCCGTGCTCTGTGCCTCCCTCTAGAGCCTCTGTAGTCTGGCAGTCTGGGCGCTCCCCAGACGGGCCCTGGGTTTTTTACTGAGGTCTCACTACATGGGCTACACAGTCTTATATCCCCTACAGGCACATATGTCAAAGGCTGGATCCCCAGGGCGGCTGTAAGAGGTGGTGAAACTGGCAGGTGAGGCCTTGCCAGAGGACCTTAGGTGATTGGGAATATGCTCCAAAAGGAGATTAGGGGACTTTTACCCTTTATTTTTCTATTTTTACTTTTAATTTTTTGCTTCCTTGGCTGTGATCAAGTGTGTTTTGCTCTACCACACACTCCTGCCTCAAAATGGGTCCCAAACGACAGGGTGAAGCAGGCCAGAACTTTAAAACCGTGGAACAAAACAAACCTGTTTTCCTTACAAGTTGATAGTGGGTTAGGGCTGAGTTTTCAACCTACTAATCATGCTTTTTTTTTGAGACAAAGTCCTACTATGTAGTTCAGGCTGGTCTTGAACTCACTATGTAGACTAGGCTGATCTCGAACTCACAGTGATCCTCCTGCCTCAGCCTCCCAAGTGCTGGGATTATAGGTGAGCACCACCTTGCCTGGCAGCTGAGGTCTTTCTTGTGACCAGTACCCCTTGGGAAGCTATGTAGGGGTCCCTACTACCTGCCATCTTGGAAAAGATACTCTAATTACTGCAAAGGTTCTATGGCTTTTAAGGAACTGTGTGCCAGGAACCAGGGGCAGGGACTAAATATATGCACCTCATTATGTCACAATATCACAAATCACCTCATATAACTGTTGGGAGATGATGTGAAGAAAGCAACTTTCTGTTGCATAACAGATATTGATAGCTATGTTCAATTTGTTCCTTTTCCTATCAAGTTACTCAATGGAGAAAAACTGAGAGAAGACAGTTTTTAAATGAAAAAGTTGACAGGAGTTAGCTGCAGGAAAGAAGGAATGAAGAAACATTAGAATCCTACAAATGTGAGTCTGAGTCAATGACAGTAATATTTTTTCTTTATTTTTTGGTACTGGGAATTGAACTCAGAACCTTGCAGTTGCCAGGCAGGCACTTATGCCACTGAGCTATATCCCCAGTCCCAATGACAGTAATTACAGTGACAAAGTGAGAGAGCTACAGAGAGGTACTAGTTGCAAGTAATAAGAGAATGATACTTAAGCTGGTAGAAATGTCCAAAAGGCAGTTGCGGTAAGAAAAATTGAATAAAAATAAAAATTTGTACATTACATAAAATTCAAATAAAATTAGTTAACACTCAAATGAGGCACCCTGAGAAACATGAATAATAAGTAGCTCTGCCTTCTAAAAGCTCAGACTTCAGTCAGGAAATTTAGACACTTACATACAAATGCTACTGCCTATGAACTGAGAAGTACCTTGAAGGAAACAAATGAAATTTTATGACAGTCCATTTAGGGATTTACTCATAATTTTACTTAGGAAATGGGGAGAAGGGATAAAATTCGGTTCACAAAAGGGAAAACATTATTTGTTGATTGAATAAGAGAAATGGCTATTACTATATATTGTTCAAGAAGTGAGAAATAAAAACAAAAACGAGCCTAGTGATCTTAAAAGTAGAAGGCAAGATGACATGTTCTTTGAACACAGACGTTACAACCTAGTTAGGAAGATCAAGAACTACAAAACGGTACAATTTAATACAAATACTCTCTCATCTACCTTTGTAGATGTTTCTGAACAAGTCTTTATGTAGAGCTCCTAGATAATTCTGAATAGCTTTTAAATGTAAGACTTTTAAAATGATATCATAAATGATGAATACCATTCACATGTTAGTAAGAGGAAGATGTTTGAAATAATTCCGGAGGATTTATCAGATTTTTTTCTTCTCAGATTGGCAGCTTTACTATATTCACAGTCTTATCTATTCCAAAGCAAGTAAAATCAAATTTAGAAAGTTACCAGGTATCTAAAAAAGAGGCATTTTAAATTCAACCATATCCATTTATGCTTTATCACACATAAATAGACAAACAAGAGACACGAATGCTATGTTGATGGTATTATTCTGTCTTGCTGCCTACCAAAGGTTATGGACAGCAAGAGTGACAGTATTATTTTTACCAACTAAGATATTTAAATTTTAAAAAATCTTTAGAATAGAAGTTGAATAAAATAATTTTCTAGGTATGACTAATAGGCTTGAAAGTCTTACTCTCTTTCCCTCCCTGTCTCTCTAGTTATATATTTAGCATTTCACTGAAATATGTTTAAAAAGCAAAATTAAAACCCTTGCCTAAACTTAAAGGACAGGTTGGTAACCATATATTTAATGACAGTATTGTACTAAGACTATGTTAAGGATAATAGAGAAGTCTCTTATTTCAGAGAACTGTTCTGTTTAAGATATTACCTTGTTTATCTTTAGTGAATAGGCAATGACAGAGAATTTAAGAAAGCTCTGCTGGGCAAGGAACTGTAAAAACGTATGCATGTGTGCACCCACCCCCAACACCCAGGTAGCTGCCCTGCTCTGCCCAAAACCACAGTCCCCTGTGGTGACCAGCTCAACGCTCAGCCACCGGGTCGCTCAGCAGCCCCAGAACCAACACGGGTTCTTCCTTAACCAATGAACTCATGCTTGGCTTTTTTCCAAAATGTAAGGACAGGGAGAAGCAAGGCAGGAGTGATCATAATATGTACTTCACGTTATAGGTCGATGTAACATTTTCTAAACCTTCATACAAATAAACACCACTCTACCTGTATGATTTCTTTACATCGCTAAACCAAGTATATGTAGACATAATTTGGTAAATTTGTTTAACAGCAATACTGCCACTCTTACTGAATAAAATCTTAAGTTGTCACTGCAGTTTTATTTATTAGACTATCGTTGGCCTGTTCATATACATCCTGGTTCACTCCATGTAACTAGCTTCTGATGCAGCATCACAGAAAACGCATATGCAGTAAAGCTTCTTTTTTAAACCACTGTTTGCTAAGGATCAAATTTTTAAAAGCCTTTAATTAGTAGTGGCTATCTTTTCATGCTCAGAAATGTAGCTGTCATTCAGAATACTTTGTTAAAAAGCAACAGAAGTGGGGTGTGGTGGCGCACGCCTGTAATCCCAACACTCAGGAGGCTGAGGCAGGAGGGTGGGCACTCTCAAGTTCAAGCCCAGCCTGAACTGCACAGTCAGACATTCTGTCTCAAAACAACAACAATAACAACGATAAAAACAACATAACGTTTTCACTGAAATATGGTCCGTGGGGTAAGAATTTGAAATTAGATTTTTCAAGTGCAAAGTTAAGAAATGCACTTACCTTTGATTCGAGGTAGACATTTGCTGATGACATTTTTGTAATTTTGCATATATAACTAACTAAAGAGATGGCACAAAGAATAAACAAGCTGTCATTAATTAATGCTCGAATGAACACAGTCCATTTCAGCTGATTTTCTGGAACACCTCCGTGGACTAGCATTGCACAAGTCAAGTTCACCACTAAAAAGAGAAGGCTTGCCAGGATGAAGCCCAGATGCAGGAGAATTCTGGAAGAAACCAGGAGTTTGTTAGACATTATAAAACTAATTAGAAATTAATTATTATTTTAGGCTTAAGAATTTCTTGTTTAAAATGTTTATAGCCTCATTAAATACAAATTTAGTAATCTCTTAGTTACTTGCAATATTTGTGCTGTTATGAAGTTAGTATCTAGTCCATTTCAAAATGGTATAGCTTATAAAACATGAATTAAGAAATGATCTCTTATGGATTTGAATTTACTTGTTTTGACCAGGGAGATAATATAGGACTACTTAACACTATTTCAAGCAATCCTAGAGTGTTCATCTATATAACTACTAAGGATATTTTCACTGACCGTTCCTTTCTGATAATTACCAGACTTCTAAAATTTGTCTAGAAAATGAATATGGTATTCATTTTCTAAATTTAAATTTATCATCTATTAGCAATTTTAAGAGGTAAGGAAAATTGTTTTAAATAATATTCAATCCCATGACCTCCTGATTAGAGTAACCCTTACTAAGGAAGAACTTGACTAAGGAGGAATATAAGGATGGGATATACTCAGTTTGAAGCACTGATCAATATTTCATCTTTTCATAATGGTGTATATTTACTATGCATACAAAACAACTCACTTAATCTTGTCCCTGTAAGACAAATTAGACTACCTCACCAAAAAAGATTCAGTTAAGTGTGGCTATCCATATCAACTATCAGTAATTGCTTTCTGCATGGAAATAACCTGTTGAAGTCATTTATATTCCAAAATTAAGCACATATGGTCCAGAAATTTATTTTGCAACCAAAAATCTTTTTTGTTTGTTTGTTTTCTTTTTCTGGACAGGGTCTTGCTTTGTATTGCAGGCTGACCTCAAAACTCAGGACAGTCCTCCTGCCTCAGCCGCCCAAATGCTGGGATTAGACGTGCACCATCATGCCTGGCAACAACCCTTTTCTTTCACCATGAGCAGTGTACTGTCAAAAATCCTTACATCTTTTAGATACTAGGCATTAATATTAATGAGTTAATCTGTTAGATCTTTTAGGTAGAAATTTAGGCACTCGTGAAACTTACTTGTGTTTGTCAAGTTCAGTGGCACATCTGACTTTACATATAACCTAGAAAGAGAGTATGAAAAGTGTTGAAAACATGTGTAATACAATAGTCTCCAATTTGTTTTGACTTGGTGTTTCGAACCAATACAACTACAAATGATAATAGCGAAAAACAGTTCAAATGTTAAGTCAAATTACTGTGAAGCAAGAATAGGCAAGTTTCCAAAGGCTTAAAACAGTGAATAGTTTGCTTTTTTTCAGTCTTAAACTAAAATTTCCACCTTTAAAATTTGAACAAAGTTAATTCAGTTTAAAAGCCTATTGAACTTTTATTATGAGGCAGACATTGTGCTGGTGGCCACCTATCCTAAACTTTATGTTACTCATGTTTTGCCCTAAAATAGAACTCACTTAAATATGAATATGGCTGATTGTTCTTCATGATTATTCCCTTTCTGATAAGATGAATAACAGAAAACAAGGAATCAAAAGTAAACACAAAGATAATGAGCACAGATCTTATTTAGTACACTTCCTTCTTCATAGTCTTGCAAAAACTGAGTGCTAAGTTAGGCAGTGTTACGGTTTGTATATAGATGGCCCCCTCAAGCCTCATGTAGTCATGGAAGTGGCTGAATGTAACATTTATGATTGATTCGTTGTGTAGCACTGGGATTGGTGGTGTGAGTTCTGCACCCACCCAGGGGTGGAGCTGACATACAATGTAATGTTGGAATGGGGGCGTTTTTCCCTCTTTGGCGCAGTTTACTCTTGCCGCTTGCAGCCGCCATGAACGGCAGCCCTGTTTTGCTCTGGCTGCTGCCTTGAAGTGCTGTCCCTGTGCCGTGCCACCCTGCCTTGGACCCAGCTGATTATGGACTGAAATCTCCAGAAACTGTGAGCTAAATAAACCTCTCCTTCCTTCACTTTGGGCGTCAGGTATTTTGTCCCAGCAACGAGAAATAAATAACCAAAACAGGCAGGTAGGTAAACAGAGTATAATAGAAACATGGTATATTCTGAGAGCATAATGTTGTAGGCCTCAAGTCCTTACTGATGAGCTTGGACTTGTTCTTTAACAGGAAGATAATGAAAGTTTCCAGGCAGGTATTCCAAAGTACGAAATTTTACTGATCTGGCATTATTGTATACATACTACAAAGAACTATGGAAGAGAAGTAGGAAGACTAGTTACAAGAATACTGAACTTTGGTGCTTTGGAAAAAAAGAAGAAAGTACAAAGTGTTATGAACAGAGGTAGTGTAGGTATCTAGTAATTCATTCAAACATTTCTTGCACCCCTATTAACATCTCATTCTCTATGAAAGGTATCATGGATTTGTAAACATGACCACTGTTTCTGCTCTTATGGTGCTCATTATATGGAAGAAATAGGTAAGCTATTTATTTTGATACATGGTGACACAAAAGCAAAAGATGCTATCACAAGATCTAGTAAGGGAGAAATACTAATTTATCCAGGAAGGGGTAAGAGGTAAAGGTTAAAGGGAAAAGCTGTACAGACTCAGGGAGGATTATTGGTTGCTGTGGCAACCACCATTTATTTTTTAGTCTCTTTATATTTGACTATTATATTCCAGGTCTCTTACCAGTAGACTCATACAATATTTGTTCCTTTATGATTGACTTGTTTCAGTTAACATAATGTCTTCAGGGTTTCTCTATATTGTAGCATGTGACAGAATGTCCTTTTTCGATTCTAAATAATATTCTATTGTATGTCTATACCATATTTTGTCCACTCAATCAACCCTCAATGAACACTTGGCTAAAAACTTCCACCTTTTTGGCTATTGTGAGAAATACCAGCTTTCAAAGGAGCTTTTAATTTCCTGGATATCTCTTTGAATCTGTTTCATGCATTCTAAATCTCTCTTATATTGTTCATTCATGGTTTCCCTCATTTTCCTATGCTCCTCTATTTTTTTTATCTAAGTCTTCTTTAGAGGTGCTTAGCAATTCTTTTATTATGTTTTTCATTTCTTCTTTTACCTGGGATAGTATTTCTGTTCTAATTTCTTTTGTAGCCTAATGAAGTTGTTTCTTTACTTCAGACATTTCAGGTAGGTGACTCCTGATTGCTTCCATGTTTACCTCTCCTAGACTTGTGCTGCTTGGGTTGGATACCAGAGATTGCCTTTTCCTTCTTCGTCTTGACAGCTTCCTGGTTTCTTCCATACATGTGGGTAGTGGGGTCCCAGGCATTTCGGGCATTGGCTACAATTTCTCTGAAGCAAGACTGTTTGGTTTTTCTAGCCAGTGCTGGCTACAGGTATCTGATGGTGGGCACCTGTGCTTCTGGTCTGAGCTAGGTACCAGACCACGAAGGCCCTTGGAGTTTGCATGGGAGCAGAGCTGGCCAGGGCCTGTGAACCTAAGCTGTTTAGGAACCTATGACGATATTCTCTGGAATGTGCACGGGGAGCAGGCCTCAGTCTAAGCAGCTTCTGGGGTTCCACACCCAACCTGGAGCTGCTGGAAGAAGCTGACCCCGGGCTTATCCTGCTTGCCTGACTCCAAAATAGCTCCCGGTCAATTGCCCTCTCCTGCAGGAGGACTGAGTCCTCTGCACTCACCGCCAGCCAGCACAGACCTCTGCGTCAGCCACTCCCCTCCACTGCCACACCTCTCCTCAGAGACCTCTGGAGTCGCCACTGCCGCCACTGCAACCCACTGTGTGTTCCCAGGCTCCAACAGCTCCTCTCACAGGGTGAGTCTGGCTCCAGGCTAAGGTGCCACCAGCTACTACCTTCTTCTTTAAGTTTTTCTTTTTACTCTCTCTGTGGGCTTCAATTCACATCTCAGATTCTTCCTGGGTCCAGGGGACCCACTTCCTTCCTTCTTGTTCTCCCCTTGATGCTATATTCCAGCATCTGAACTGTTGCTCCCAGAGAGTCTATTTACTCTACTGCTTACTGTTCTGCCATCTTCCTGAAAGTCCCCACAAAAATGTCTTAAAAAAATTTTTTTTATTTGAGACAGGGCCTTGCCAAGTTGTCCAGCCTGTGCTTGAACTTGTGATCCTCTTGCCTCAGTCTCTGAGCACTTGGAAAACAGGTATAGAGCACCATGCCTGGCTTACCCGCTGTTTCCTTATGATTAGATTTGGTTATGCGTTTGGAACAAACTGATGATGTTTCTCAGTGCACATCAGGAGGTTCATGATGTTGCTCTGTCCTGTTACTATGATGTTAACTTCGATGAACTGGTTGGGATGAGATCTGTAGGGTTTTTGTCACTGTTAAGTTATTGTTTCTCCCAGTGTGATACGTAAGTGTCATGCGAAGTGATATTTAGAAACTATCTTTTATCCTTTCAACTTTCTTCTACTAGTTCTAATATCTATAAATAATTCTTGCCTAAACGAATTATTATGATTCTTTTTAAAAGGTAAACGTGATCATATGAGTCAAGGAAAAAGTCTATACCACTTCAATACACACAAGGTCTTTTATTATCTAATCCCCTTTGCCATCCTTGCATTCCTTCAGCCCTCTACCTCAATACAGTCTGCTTATTCTGAAATATTTACAGCTCTTCAAATAAGGGATTCGGTTTCATATCTTCATGCCTTTGTATACATTTGTACTTTGCCAAGGATATACTTTCATGACCATATAACAAACTCCAAATCATCCTTCAGCACTTTCCCAGAGTGTCATACTGTATATCGTCAGGTTAAGTGCCTTGGGTAGAATATGCACTTTCTGTCCTTACAGTACTAATCACACACTCTGGGCATTTATTTACATATTTATTTCTCTCTTAAGAAAGAATAACTTATTCAGATTGATAGCCCCAGTTACTAGCATAATGCCTGGCTCAGATTAGGTTTTCAGAAAGTGTCTAAGTAAACGAGCAGTAAATTCAGGTCAATGGAAGTACTCTGATACAGTGGTGCAGTGTGGTCTGAGGGATTGTGGGAGATGGCAGATGAACTAAGCCTCACCCTTTGCAGACTCTGTAATACGATTCCATGTTTGAGGGATCTCTGAAGGGACTGTAAAGCATGAATTAGTGAGGTGAAGAATTCCAGCTGAAAGACTGTTGAATTTGAATGAGCCTACTAAACCATATTCTTGGGTTTTGAGTCTAAAAATCAAAACTGTTAGAATGAGGGCCCTACCGACAAAAGACTTAAAGTCAGATCATGGGATTAATTGTTATTTGTAAAGTCTACTACATCCAGGCAGAAATAAGATGAGTTTTGCAATGTAAGGAGGAAATTATAGCCACCAGCGATGGTGATAGCTGAAACTCAAGTAGAAGATAGCAGAGTGAACAAATGTAGGATGAGATGCCATCCAGTGATATGTTCATGTTTAGTAGATGAACAGGAGATGGGCAGGGGTTACAGGAAGTAGGACGACAGAGGTAGTAAGTACAGACTGGATGAGTGACATCAGAACCTAAAAGACACCTAGAGAACCTGTGTGGGAGATGATTCTCTGTGTCTCATGGTTTTGCATGTTCTGGATCTTCTGGGCAAAAGGGTTTGCAAAAAGGCAAACATCCTTGAAAGCTAGAGATAGTGTTTAAACGAAGGTCAGAGCAAGACTTATTTCCTGAGTAGTATATAGATGGAACAGTTCCCTTCCTGAGGACATCTTGCAGGAGGAATAACTTCTCTCTCCCTGGTAATGATCTGCTCACATTCCAAAGTAAATGTCTAACCGGGTGTGGTGGTGCACACCTGTGATCTCAGTCTTGGAGGCTGAGGCAGGAGGATCCCTGAGAGTTTGAGGTCAGCCTGGGCTACATAATGAGTTCAAGGCCAACCTGAACTACAGAATGGGACCCCGTCTCAAAACAACAGCAACAATAAGAACAACAAAAACATCACAAAGTAAACATCTGTCTGTCTCTCTTCTTTATTTTAGTCTCTTCCCTTTGTAGCTCATCCTGCTACATGTGTAGATAACATCTAGACCCTCACAGGGCTACCTTATGGATTGCAGCTTGGAAACCTGTTGTTAAGACACTGGTGCTTTTGCCATGAGTCATAAGTGGTCTTTTTCTCTGACCCATGAGCCTGATGTTTTTTGTCAGTATATGTACATATAATGGTGACGAGCTTCTTTGTTCAAGTAGGGTAAAAGACCCTTCACAGTTACCGATTTAAAAATCAGTCGGCCAAAAATGAACTAAGTAGAAAAGATGAGGCATAAGGTACAGACATAGGAGAAAAGGAAAGAGAGTTTAATTGTTAAAGAAGGCTCTGGTAAATTAGCCATGAAAAGGAAAACACACATTTTTTGAGTCAAAAAACTTGGAGGTCTACTTAGAAAATTTAAAATAATGTATAGACAAGGTCTTTGTTAAAATAAGAAATTTTGGCATTGTGTGGATGCACAATCTTTAGAAGAACATGAGAATTTGACAAATAAATCTACTTCGTTTTTCTAGTAAAGTGGGAGGTAAGGTCACCTCCCAGGAAGGGATGTTAGATTTAAGCACTTGGAATATGAAAAACATGAATAGAAGTGTTATAAAACAATATACTGAGATACAGAGAAGTCCAGTTAAAGTCAGGGGCTTGACAGGAGATGCTGTCAACATGGTTTTTCTCTCTATTTCCTACCCTCTCTGCCTCTCTTTCTTTCGTGGTACTAGGGATTGAACCCAGGGCCTTCTCACTAAGCTATATTCTCAGTCCTTTAAAAAAGTATTTAAGACAGGGTCTCACTAAGTTACTAAATTGCCTGAAATGGTTTCAAACTTGCAATCTGCCTGCCTCAGCCTCCAAGAGTGCTGGTATTACAGGCATGTGCCACCACACACAATTAGGGTTTCTTGATTTTGAAACTGAAACACTGTAGTGGTAAAAAATTGAATGCTATTTTAGAAAGTTCAAATTTGTTTAGGCTACACTTTTCATATATTAATTGAGAAATGTAAACTTTGGAAACTATGGCAGAGAAAGAACTTACTCTGATGCATGAACTACTTCGGCATTACAAAATGTCAAGCAATGAAAAATAGGATGGAGTGGGGTGAGCACAAGGGACAATGACTGAAAGGAGGAGGAAAAGGAGGGTGGGATGAATTCAAGATATATAAAGGTGAACAGAAGACACTGGTCAAGGAGAATCAGTCTCTCTCTCTCTCTCTCTTTCTCTCCCTGCCTAACTACTGGGTATTGAACCCAAGGTCTTCATACTTAGCTACGTCCCAGCCCTTTTCTACTTGTATTTTGATTTTAAATTTTTTGTATTTTGAGAAAGGGTCTTGCTAAATTGCTGAGGCTGGGTTCAAACTTGTGACCCTCCCAGGGTGCTGTGACTACAGGCACGCACTGCCACGCCTGGCTAAGAACAGCTCCATTTCAAGAACCATTTCAAGATGTGGCTAATGGGAGGCTTGAATGGAAATGGAAGATTCGGAGCTCTGGGAAATCACTAAATTGAGACTTTGGATGAGTTATCAACATGGGCTTTGAAAATGGTCTATTGGAAGAGACAAGGCAAGAGGGAGGAAAGTGCTGATTCATCCAAGAAGAAGGACGTTATTATTATCACCAGTGATGACCAAATCAGATGGCACGAATTTCAGAGAGGATGATGCTGTGACCTCAGTAAGGAGGCCTGGGAAACAAAATAGGTCGGCTATGTTTTATACAAAAGGCAAGAAGTGCCATCTGGGAAATACTAGATTTCCACAAAGGCATTTAAGAGGCTCACAGGAAGAAAACGGGCACAGGGTGGGAGGGGTAACTCTTCAATTACAGGTCTCAGAATGGTGAGCATGAGAGGGGGTTGAGTCAGATAGGGAAGAATTAAAGGTCAGTTACCACCCCAGATCTGTTGAATATGTTCCAAGTCTGTAAATTATACCCAGATTATAGTAAGGTTAAAAACAATAATCTGCTGGACATGGTGGTACATACTTGTAATCCAGCACTCAGAAGGCTGAGGCAGGAGGATTGTCACAAGTTCAAGGCCAGCCTGGGCTACATAGTGAGTTCAAGGTCAGCCCAAATTACACGAGATCCTGTCTTGTAAAACCAAACCAAACCAAACCAAACCACCCAGTGATCTGATACTTATAGTGTTTCTTTTCTTTTTTTTTTGGTACCGGGGATCAAACTCATGACCTCACACTGACTGGGCAAGCACTTGAGCCCCTGAGCTAAATCCCCTCAATGACTATATTTTACTTTAAAATTTATTTTTTAAATATTATTCTTTGCAGTAACTTATTCTTGCTTTTAGAATACATCTGCTTGTATCTCTCCTAAGACCATAATATTTTAATACTTTAAAAAATGTTTAAAAGTTTCTTCTCCCTTCCAGATAAATACTGAGTATATTAATTTTCTTCCCATTTGAATTTCTACTAAAAGAACTATGAAAGAATTTTTAAAATTTTATTGAGAAAAAAGTAAAACAGAATTTTTTAACAAAATAATAGGAGAATAGTTAATACATTGCATATTTTTATCTTCTTTTAAAGGAGTTACTCAGAGTACAAGATATGGCCATAAAAATTTTTCCAATAGATTATATTGGCACAAACCTTCCTCTTCGATGAACTAAGAGACAGTAATAGTATAGCTACTTTACATTTTTCTCCTTTTTCCCTTCCTTCCTTTCCCTTTTCCCCCTTCCCAATTCATTTCTACTTTTAAACAATTACCATTTTTATACAATGGAATACTACTCAACCATAAAGAAGGATAAACTTGAGACTTTTCTAGGTAAATGGATACAACTTAAGACCATACTCATAAGTGAAATAAATCAGACTCACATGTGTAAACATTGTATTGTCTCCCTGGTATGAAAAATTGAAAGAGTAGATAAGGTCTAGTATGAAAGTATTTTGATGAAAATCATAAGCCTCTAAGTTTGCATGGAATAGGAGAGGATAAAATAACAAAATGTTGTAAGCCAGAAAACAGAATAGAGGTGCATGCAGGGCAGAGTCCATACAGCAGAGGCCTGAGACTGTAATCCTTATAAGGCCTGTTCGTAAGGTTTGTCCATGGTTGTCATTCGGGAACTTGGGTTTCAGGAGGATTTCCATCAGTCCCTAAATAATAAGGGTGTTTTATTGTACCTAAATTGTTCAAGCAAACAATACAGTTTATACTGAATACTTTCTTTCGAGGACTCTGGACCCTTAGTATGTGTTTGGCAGAGTTGCATACATGATCAGACCCTACTTAAAATCTTGGGCGCTGAGTTTTCAATAATTTTCCCAGTTGACAGCATTTCACATGTGTCATCACCCTCACTGCTGAATAAATTAAGCACTCTCTCATCTAACAACTCTTAGACGTCTTTGGCTGGCTTACATCAGGCTTACGTGACTTTTTCCTCCTGATTTTACTCTGTATCCTTTCACTGTGACAAACTATAACCATGAGCATAACAACTGTGAGTCCTCCAAGGGTGAGGGGCAGTCTAACTACTTAAGGAAGGTGCATCCTCAGGTAGTAGTGAGAGGTTGAGAACCAAACTGATACACGTTTAGGAATCTTTAAAAAGTTTAGGAACCACAAGAACCAAGTACTAATGTGAGAACACTGAGAGATAAGAGTGGCTAAAACGGGGGTAAGTAATAACATTTGGAGGCAGTTAAATCCCTAAATCTTAACCCACTAGCCCACACCCTGTGCGGTGCCCTTTCTCCACCATGGGAAAATGTGGGTATTTACTCTCTAAGGAGCCTGCCTAAATTTGTCCTGAAGCATCATAGCTCAGTACCAGGCACAGCCGATGGTTTTGTTTCATATTAAAAGCAGGGAGGTTAATGGTGTGCAGTACCATGGGATTCTCCCCTATCTCTGTCCTCTTGCCCCACTACATTTCTAATCTTTACTCGGAAATCCTGGAATATTTTTTCACCTGAGGAATCTGATAAGCCCAATAAGAAAGACCTAAATCCCTAAATCCTTATACTAGGGGGTCCCTATGAATGGTCTAGCCAGATCATCTATAGCACAGCTCAAAGTATACATACCTCACCCACATATTCAGTTTCCACTGTTAATTATAAGCAGACAGGTAAGTATCACCAGAAAGCTCAATCTTTAATAAAAGAGATGAAAACAAATAGAATCAAGAAAACAACACAGAACAAAATCCTAAACAAAAAGGACCGGTGGGCTCAGAAATTAAGAAAAGATATTCCATTCATGAAACAGAAAAAAATAAAAATTCAAGAAATAAAATGTTCATGGAAATTAAATATACTAGAAAAAATGAAAAAAAAAAAAAAAAAAAAAAAAAAAAAAAAAAAAAAAAAAAAAAAAAAAAAAAAAAAAAAAAAACAAGCTAAGGACCGAATGTTTAAGAAATCTGTCCCTACAAGCAGAGTAAAACGACAGATGCAAAATAGAATAAGAAAGGGCTAGATCTAGGAAGTCTAACATTTAAATGTCAGGAGTTTTAGTGAGGTCAAAAACAAAGGAGAGAAGAAAAGTTAATTCCCTAATTCATAAGTTTGCCAAGGTGACAAGTACTGCTTTATTAATGTTAATGTCATTAGTATGTCACAGAAACTAGTTATTAGCTGTTCAGTTAACAGCTAATAGAATTAGCTGTGGAATTAACATGCCCAAGAAAAATACATTCAGAAATTGGATTATCTGTTTAGTAAAATGCATTGACCTATAAGCATTTTAAACCTTTTTTTTTTTTTTTTGAGACAGGGTCTCACTATGCAGTTCAGGCTGGCCTTGGGCTCACTCTGTAGTTCAGGCTGGTCTCGAACTTGCAACAATCCTCCTGCCTCAGCCTCCCGAGTGCTGGGATTACTGAAGTGCACCACCACGCCCAGCTCCTTCCTATAAGCATTTTAACACCTTCATTGTATGTTATTTTGTCAGGTACCTTGCTATACCCTTCATTTGAAGTATTTAAAAAAAAAAAACTATCCCAAACTTTCAGAATAAAGTATTAATTTTATGGGTGAGAAAAAAATTTGTGAGCTTTCATTATTGAAAATGTCCTGAAATATAACTATCACAAACTCTTAATTAATTTACTATGAAGAATTCACTGGAGACAATTCAATATATCTTGTGCTTAAAAACTATATAATTACTGGGCATGGTGGTGCACACCTATAATTCTAGCACTTGGTAGGCTGAGGCAGGAGGATCACTGTGAGTTTAAGGTCAGCCTGGGCTACAAAATTGAGTTCAAGGCCAGCTGGTACCACATAGTGAGACCCTGCCTCAAAAAAACAAAACAAAACAAACAAAACAAAACAAAACAAAAAAACCAACTTCCTCCAACCAAAAACCTATATAGCAGTGGCACACCTGTAATCCCAGCACTTGGGAGGCTGAAGCAGGAGGGTCACTGAGAGTTCAAGGCCAGCATTGGTTACACAGTGAGTTCAAGGCCAATTTTAACCACATAGTTAGAATGTCTCGAAACCAAACCAAACCGAACCAAACCGAACCAAACTGAAATTTATTTTGAAACTACAAGTCTCAGATTGTAAAGATTAGAAAACCGACTTAAATTGAATTTGTACTAAAACTGTGCTGTCCTTTAAAAAAATTTCCAGCACTAAATCCTCCACCGTATATGACTGACTTTTCATAAAACCTTTCATGCTTTTAAATTAGGAAGAAATTGCTTCATAAAGACACACAGTGAGGTTCATTGGAGAACATCCATTTGCTTAATAATGGTGAGGAAAAAGGGATGGAATGTACAAGAAATAGGACCGTAATAGAATATCCCAGGGGGGAGCAGAAGGAGTGCTGCTTAGTTATCTTTCATCTTGATTTCCTAAGGACTGTAATGGTTTGAAATATAAGCAGTGATGATTATCATCACTAATATTAGCTTAATACCTGTCAATTCCACAATGTGGCAGAAAGAACATTAGTGTAGCTTAAAGACCCAACCTCCAGTTCCAATGTCTACTGTGGTTTGGTATGAATCCATTGCCCCAGTTCATCATCTGAATAATGGGGATAACAGCTACAAACCTGCCTTTATCACACATAAAGACATAGTGGCATCTTTCATACATTGGAAAAAGTGACTATTGTATTTTAAAAAATTTATGTGTAAAAAGGAAGCCAGACAGAAGGCAATCTTAATTTAAAGGGTACTCTCATTTTCTTCTTTCCTTACACAAAATAATATAATAATTGGGCGTGGTGGTGCACACTTACAATTCTAGCACTCAGGTTACTGAAGCAGAAGGCTGCAAATCTGAGGCTAGTCTGAGCTCAAAAAACAAAAAGCAAACCAAAACAATTGCTTTTTGGGGACGGTGGCCAGAGGTCAGTATGAGATGGATATACAGAGGTAAGGGACTTTTGGAGCCATATGGCCAAAATCTCCTGGAATGCATGGCTAGAGATGAAAAAAGCCTGCAGGGCCACAAATCCAAGTAGAAGCCAACACACTGCCTTAAGGAATGAATGCTCCGGCCTTCATTCTTCCAATACTTTAATCTTTTAAGTTGTTCCCAAGGTCAGTCATTGACAGACCAGCCTGTCCTTCCCCTGTCCCCTACATGAGTTCCTGTCCAGACACCCTACTTTTTTCTTTGATCCTCGCTTCCTGGTTCTATCAATAAAAGGCCTCAGAGGTTTCAGTTAGGAGCTGAACCACTGACTGTCTCTGTTAATGGCAGCTCCCATGGGCCCTCTTGGAGTAAGGATTGGACACTGACTCTAAGTAACCTTTGAGTCATCTTTCATCCTTTTGTGCTGTGCCACAGTCACGAACTGTGACAAGTCTTACCATGTTTTGATTTTACTCAAAAAAATTCTAAAGATATTGTTTTTAAAATATTTTAAAAATATTGTTTCATTTAATCTTCACAACCCTATTAGGTAGACACAATTAGCTCCATTTTAAAGACGGGGAAATTAGATACAAGGGAGTTAAGTAAATTGCTGAAGGTCAATTAGCAAGGTTCCAAGAAGTAAAACTAGTGCCCAAGTTCCTTACTATCTAATGCCTCCCTGTGCATTGTTCTAACCACATTCCTACAGCCTCTAGTTTACAAAACCTTTAAGATCCACAACTCATTTAGAAAGCAGGTGTTTTTAACCATGGCTGATACTAGTTTGTTAAATCATTTAAATAGATATGCTTATGTGTAATCCTCCTTTATGGTAATCATATCACTTTTTCTACTTTGGTCAAAAGGTTTTTCTGTTACTGCTAAATATTTATGCTCCGTCTATTCTGATTTAAGTTCTTGCTGCAGTTCTGCTGTTAACTGTCCCATTTTTTCTAGAACAGATTTTCTTAAAATGCCAATTAGATACTTAGCCTCAACTCTCACACGGAACTGTTTTTTCCATAGAATCCCTTGGAAAGTAAGGAAAAGGGCATGAGGGTGCTACTGAGGAACAAACCAAGAGTGGAGCTACAATAGAGTAAAAGCTCCTATCTTTCCTCAATGTACAGCATCACCTCAAAGCCCAAAAGCTGAATCAGCAAATGCAGTTTTACGCAGTAGCTGAGAAAAGAGCACAAAATTTTAAGATAGAACTTAAGCATTTTTACACTCTGAGAGACTGAATGCTGCAAAACCAAATTGTAGGATGTGATTAATATGTTAATGGAAGATGGCTGCTATGATGGATCTGTTTTTAAAGAAATGAGAAGAGAAAGATTTGAAATATCCAAGTACATCATATTTCAGAAAGCAATGTCCCCAGGTGCTAAATAAACTAAATCTTGATTAGTTTTAATGTGGCATTGTTTAATGGCATTCATATCTTAGAGACAGAACCTGGTATTGTATTATATTTTAGAACTAGGTAATAAAGAGTTCTAATAAAAATTCTCAACTTTCCATTGGAATCAGAGGGATCTTGGATGGAAATTAACCACTTTACAAAACTGACAACTAGTCCAGAAAATCAGTGAGTCTGCAGCTATCCATTAGCCAAATGAAGTAGAACTTGAGTTAGAATTCAGGTTCCCAGACTTTTGGTTTAGGACTAGTAGTGAAATTATATTATCTTAAACATATTCCTTAATACAGTTGAAATAATAAGATTATAAAGACGCTTGATTTTTAAAAAGTTTGTCTTTATTTATTACAATTTAGATGAACACTGCATGTTGCTAAGTTAGAGGTTCTGATTTGCTGGGGGGAGGGTGGAAAGAAGGAAACATTTTTTAAAATTACATTATCACTAATTTGTTTAGTCATCCAAATCATTAGGCCCTGCCCACACGTAACAGTGCTAGGTGCTGAGGTCTGCAAGGTTGCTTTCAAAATAAGTATAAAATAATAGATGATCTAAGGTAATCTATAATGCAGTGGGAAAGGCAGGTAATAATGGTATATTCCATGGTATGGTACTTTCTTTACATTTGATCAGACTTAGAACATCATGTTTTCCCATAAGTTATAAATTAGACTTCCTTTTAACTAGCACTGATGGACATTAAGTATAATTTTGTTATACAAAAATTCTAAAGAACACATTTTAGTTATCTGTTTTATTCATTTAAGGAAGACAGTATGGAAGGCAAAGGAAGAAGAGAAAGAAAAAGTAAAACTCAGTAGTCTGTGGGATGGGTTTGACCTAAGAAAGTGTTTTGCTTGGTTGATACATTATTAAACAGTATGTGAATCCTGTCATTTTCCACTTTAAGAAATCTTAAATTTCTGATTTATCTTGAAAAATCAGATGTTTTGTCAATGTCATCCTGCAGCTGACCTGGACCAGTGTGACTGTTCTCAGTAGACATTTGTTCAATGATTCAGTCCTCACTACTCCCTATGATCTGTCAGACAGTATCAACAAGGCCCTGCTAAGCAACGGAGTTTGAGACCCTGTTTTAAAACAGAGAAAAAGACTGGACATGGTGGCACATGCCTGTAATCCCAGCACTCACATTTCTGCGAGTATGAGACCAGCTTGGGCTACAAGGTTAGTTCAAGGCCAGCCTCAACTGCATAGTGAAACCCTGACTTGGACAAAAACAAAAACAAAACAACAACAACAACAAAAACAAACAGAAAGTAGATATGTGGGGAAAGAGACAGAAAATTTTGGTAGAAATTTTTTTGTGGTGATATATATATTCAGGGATTCCTCTTCCCTAGGATACTTGGGAGAGGTTGAACGAAAACTATTCATTCAATAATCACTGAACATCTAACACAGGGTAAGTGTTACATTGGGCAAGAACAGACTTGGTCCCTATTCCTTATGGTGCTTACAGTCTACTAAGCTCACATAAATGAATCGTACAAATATAAAAATGCAACTGTGTTCATGGCGTGAAGAACCAAAGCATAATGCTCTGCTAGTCTATAATTTTGCAATCTTCTCTACTTGGGTAAGTGATGTGAAGGTTTTCTGGAGAAGTATCCCCTAGGATTGAGAGGGTTAACCAAGGAAAGGAGAAAAGGCCATTCTAAATATCAAGAAAAAAATCTGTAGAGGATCTGTGACAGAGAAAAATAGGAAGTACAGAGGCCTAAAAGAACATTTAGCGTGGCTGGAGTGACAAGAAACAAGAAGCATAGTTTGAGATGTAGCTGGAACGAGTGACTTTATAGTATATATTAAACTGTCTTTAGCCTAAAGTTAACTACAGGCAGTGGAGGGATTTAGGGGACTTCTACATTAGAAAATTAGATTTTTGTTTAAAAGAGTAACTGTGGTGAGAGTGTAGGGAACCAGTCTATGTCAGAGCAGAGGGACCCCACAGTTAGAAGCCTACCTGCTTTGGGCTAGAATAGGTGGGAATGGTTTGGCCCAGGTCTGGTGATGTAGGATGGGTTTCAGAGATGATAGGATTTAACAATGTAGTGAGTGTGAAGTATGAGAGAGGAGGCAGTCTCAAGGATGACTTACAGGTTTCTCAATTATTTAAATAAATGGAGCACGGTGCTAGTCATTGAGATGGGGAAATAAAGGGAAGTCAGTTTTGGTGGGCATAGGTGTAGGGTGGTGAGGGAGAAGAAATCATGAGCTAAGCCTGGGACATGTTGAATCTCAGTGCTTTAGATATTTAGGAAATGGCAAATATAGACTCTGAAAAGCCAAGGTTCAGAGGAGCAATCTGTGAGCACAGGATCAAAGATAAGTGAGTCATCTTCCTTTAAGAGGCATTATGTCATGAATGTGGATCTGATCTCTTGGCAAGAAAAGGAGGTATTTAGGTTTAAATCTTTAGAAATGGCAAGACATAGGTGGATGAGCTTGAAAAGCAGCTAGTAAAGTAATGAAAAAAAATCAGGAGAGTGCTATTAAGTGTTAAGGAGAAAGACAGGAGGAGTCATTTCCTGCTAAGAGATTAATTTGGAGGACTGAGAAATGTCGAATGAAATTGTTGACATGAAGGTCACTATGAACCACAGGCAACGGCTGTTTTGCAGCGATGGAGCAAAGGCAGGTTAGATTGGCAGGCAAAGCGAGAAACTTGGTGTGTGCATATGGTCATCTCTGAAGTCTGATCATAAAGGTATTGGGAAGTTTGGGGCTTTGTCACCTCTTTGTGTATGTTTTATTACTTTTTAAATTCATCTTGTTTTCTTTGGATTTATTGTTCTTTTTCTAACATAAATTGGATGCTTAACTTCTTAAGACTTTAGACTCCTTTTGACTAATGTAAAGATTCAAGGTTCTTGTTATGGTTGATACACTGTGTCAGCTTGAGAAGTTTAGCAGTTTAACTGAGAGACTCAGCAGGGAGCCAGGGTTCTTACTTTGTAAATATCCTCCTCCTGTACAAAGGAGGGCAAGCACATTTTGGAGTGTTAAACCCACCCTGAAGTGGGGAGGGGTGGCCTGTGTACAATATAAGGGAGGAGAGGAGGCTTGTTTTTGCTTTTCTGCTCTGGCTGCTGCCTTGAAGTGTTGCCCCTGTGCCATGCCACCCTGCCTTGGAGCCAGCTGATGATGGACTGAAATCTCCAAAAACTGTAAGCTAAATAAACCTTTCCTTGCTTCACTTTGGGTGTCAGGTGTTTTGTCCCAGCAACGAGAGAAAAGTAACCAAGACAGAATTTGGTACCAGGAGTGCGGTCATTGCTGTGACTGTACCTGACCATGTGGTTCAAGAGCCTTTGGGAATGGCTTGTGGGAAGAGTTTGAAAAGGTTCAGAGATGTCGCCTGAAAGAGAAGCCCTGGAAGAGCTTAGGCTATTCTGTAGGGGAGATTCTGGTCAGAGCTCAGGAGACCAGTAGGCTGACAAAAATCCTGCCAGTAGAGACCAGGCTTTGAAGGTTTCTGCTGGAAAGAAGGGCTGCATTGGGTGCTGGACTCCAGACGATGTGTGTTACGGCTTGGCAGAAAGTTTGTCTTCATTTTGCTCATGTCCAGAGACTTTGCCTGAGACTAAGATTAAGGACAGTGGACTTATTAATCTGGCAGAAGAAATTTCAAATCAGTCAAATGTTGAGGCTGTGGCATGGCTATTGTTAGGGGCTTTTAGCCAGATTTATGTTATAAATCAAGAGCACAGAGCCCAACAGGGTGATTTGAAACGTGAGTTTGGCCAGAAAGGAAGCTCCAGTAAAGCTATGGACTGTAAAGATAAAGCTGAGACCTCGATTGCTGAGAAGGAACAGAGAAATAGAAAAGATGGACTGATGGCATTGCAAAAAGCAGCAAATCTCGAACCTTTGCAGCTTCCAAACTGCAAAAGTGAAAGACTTTACTTGGAGGAGAAAGCCTCAGAGTACCATGTTTCAGAATGGCGGCGGAGGCCACAAGAGGTTCCCGAATGGTGGCAGTATAAAAAATCTGTTCCTCACAATCAGGTTCAGAGTGCTCAGCGATCCAGGCACTCACCTCTACAGCCAAGAGAGAGGAAAGCCTGGCTACTGCTCCAGCTAGCAGCAGACCTCGGCATCATCCACATGGTGCTGGTTTTAGGTGCATGCAGAATGCACAAGTCCTGAGGTTAAGGCGGCTTCTGCCCCAGTTTCAGAAGACCTGGAGGGCCAGGCAATGTGTCCCTGAAAAGGCAGTGTGTGAAGCTGTAAATGTGAAGCCAAAGGTGCAGTGGAAGCCCCAATGGAGACCCCAAAAGTTTGGAAAAGCCAGGAACATGGATCATCTAAGAAAACCTGCAATGGGGGAGCAGAGCCAGCACAAGAGAGATGCCATGGGATTGGTGACCACTAGAAGTGCCATAGGGGTGGAGCCACACAAGCCCTTTGGAGCTCACAATTTGCCACAGATTGCTTCAGAGGCTGGACAAGCAACTATAGGACTTAACATTTTCCCTG